>JAQBSW010004141.1:0-72944 GCA_029291075.1 Eudiplozoon nipponicum
TTTGACGTCTTTCACGTCAAGGGCAAACAGAACTTCATTGCAGATGCCCTGTCCAGGCCAGACGTCTCTCTACAACCACCTTCGCCGTCACCATTCACTGTCAACTCCGTGGCACTCAGTGAACCTGCACTAACGCCAACTCTCCTGCGAACTGAACAACGCGGTGACATTCACATTCAAAGATCAATAGCCCGTCACTCAACCAAGTTCATATGCCGTCTGTGGGAAGGCTTACCAATTGTTTACTTCACGGGTACGCAGCCCAACAAGCCAGTTCTGCCGACCAGCCTTCAGAGAAAAGTTTTCGATTCAATTCACTCAATTTCTCACCCAGGAAGCCAAGCGACTGTCCGACTTCTTACAGATCGTTTCTGGGGTCACAGACTTAGGCAGAATGTTAAACGATGGGTCTCAGAGTGTGCTATTTGTCAGAAAAACAAGATCACACAAAACGAAGCTACCCGCCTTCGACTTCATTTCGGTAACATGTCCGAACAGCAGCCGAGACACACGCCTCGTCCAGTCTTCGTTCACCCACAGCTCCACAGCTGCAAGAGAGTACTCGTTCGCAACAATAATGCTGTTGCACCACTACAACCCAAGTATCGCGGTCCTTACCGATTTTGCTCAGACAACCCAAATACTTCATCATTATGCAAGGCGCTACACCGACATCAGTAAGCATAGACAGGTTGAAACCGTTTATCGAACCACCTGATCCTGAGAGCGTTCAACCTTCCACACACGTCTCAGGCTCCGTCTGCCCACAATCTCAATAACCTGCTTTTTATAACGCGTAATTAATTTTTTTAAAACATTAACATTAACTATAACATTTTTTTAACCTTACGTTATTTTTAGTATTTGTCTCACGTGGCATAACCAGCTGTTCTTAGCTAACAATTGTGTAGCATTTTTGAACAGTTCTTTGGTATTATGCCATCTCTGAGGCAATGTTCGTGTACATATTTTTTATGCAGTTACCTTTGATTTTAATGTATATATTTTTACATTATAATGTATTTCTCACACATGACATTACACTGCCTATTTTGGTATGACCAGCTACTTAGAGCTAACGCTTTCGTGTAGCAACACTAAGTAGTGATCAGCTTCATATCATGGTACAGGCCACTTTCAATGCATATCTCAACTTTATCAATTGCACAAAGACCACTCTACAAATGTCATGACCACAACGTCGAGCACTCTAGCTCCTTTGGTCGTATACAAACACATTGACAACGATCCAACCTGCTTAGGTTTTAACTTAAACCTGGCAAATTCAGAGGCGATTTACCTCGAAATCTTCACGCTGCGGCTCCAAAAACTTACACTGCTCTATTTTGCCTCACGTGGTATGACCGACCACTAGAGCTAACAATTTGTGTAGCAATTCCTAGTGGTTACCTGGCATCATATCATTGTTGAAGCAACCAACAAGCATATTTAAGCCCAGCACTTATGGTTCATCATATTTTTGCTTAACCTGGTTCGATCTCTGTCATGCATTTCTTATCTAGCCTCGCAGAGAGGAATTTTTTTTCCTTTTTTTTCAGAGAGGAAAGTGTTGTAACGACACAAATCAATGGCCGACATATTGCGTAAATTAAATTCAAATTTATTTACGTTGCACCAATGAGAAAAAAGCAAAATTGCCGTTGAACCACGTTTAACCAATAGTGTGCAAGTAGACATATTGCATGCTATTTAAACACGGTAATTTACCATGCAAGTCAGTTGTGGAATTTGCATTCTACCTGATTCACGCGTGTGCGTTCTGTCGGCTGTCAATACCTACGCTGGTGATTTGATAGTTTTACTAACAACTAACTACATCCGTGACTCATCTTGTTGCGGAATACCGGAGAGACGAGCCAATTAAGTGCAGAACCTGCAGGACACTATCCACAACGCGATTACAGCTCAACCACGGGAGCGACAACTCAACCAGAGTCCACCCAAGGCTCTAGGACATCTTCAAACTCTGAAGACTTCAAGAGAACGCATTACCAGGCCCTCTTAAGGACCCCCATATCAGTAACTAATCTCTATTTAGAGCACCTTAACCGAGTTTGTAACGTCGTACGGCATTTACTTGAAGCCGTGGCGTTTACAGTTCTTATGAAATAAACAGAACCGCACGCGAAACGCATGGAGAATGTGGTGGACTATTCTGTCACAGTGGATTTATTTCGCTCAGTTGGATTATCCGCAGTTTACGCAAGGGATTTACTATTCGCATTTAACTATGCCTATCTGAATTTCAGAGAACAATGGATTATTATAATAACATAAGTTAAAAACAAAGCAAACAGTGAACTAATTATTTGTGAATTTTTGTCATTGAAGTCTTTACACGAATTTTATCCATTTATTTTCAGTGACAACTTTTAACAGTGACTATGTTCGTATCATCATGTATTTTCAATCGGTTGCATATATTCATTTCAATCCAGACATATGTGAAAGAATAATTGCTTGTGTGTAAGACATGCAACTTTATAAAAAGCGTTCAATTTTCTACCGTCTAGTGCATGGACAATTTTGTTTAACTGTGACTTGTGTATAAGACACTCAACTTTGTAAACAATGTTCTTACTTTTTTCCGTCTAGAGTACGGACAATTTAGTTTGACTGTGACTGGTGTTTAGGACATTCAATTGTGTTCAAATTTAATTTTATTGCCGTGTAGAGCACGGTCAATTTGGACTACTTATAATTCCATACGCGGTGTTTTTTACAATACATATGTGATCATTCCCATTAGTCTTCTCTCATCACCCATCGGGAAAAAGCCGGGGATTAATCATGTGCACGGATCTCCACAGCCGCTACCAAACCAATGAAGGGAATAATTAACCTCGCAAAAGTTCCCTACAACACTAGGGCTGAGAATAAACAATAATAAGACGAGAGCTTTAAATATGGGTAACAGAACAGACTTTCATTATGTTTATTTTCATGATGCTGCGATTAATGATGTGTTTGAGATTAAACTTATGCAAGAAATAAAGGATTTAGGCATAACTATTCAATGTACAGCTTCTGCTGAGAGACATATTGAAAGTATAGTAGGCAGTGCCAAAAAACAATTTGCACTAATTAATCGAAATAACTTATCGAATGACATAAAACATTAAATGTACATAATATGGATTAGACAGATACTGGAATACGCTGTCGCTACTTGGATTCCATTCAAAAGTGTTTTTCCATTAACATAGAAGCTTTACAAAGAAAAGTTGTGAAACAAATTAGGCCTGTCTCCTGCACTATATACTCCTCTAGATTACCATTTGTATCACTGCAAACTTTATGGTTTCGGAGGATGTGTTATTGCATAAAAGTTTTCCATTTGAACCAGTGGACTGGTGCCTATATAATTCCGAAAATAAATAGTCATGGAGTTGGAACTAGATCTGGACTTTTGGCAATATCTCCTTATTGGTGGGGAATGTTGCGAGCAAGTTATTCCTTTTTCGAAAATATAAAAAACTTATAACCAATTGCCAAAGCGGCTTAGAGAAACGCCTCCATCTAAGATGTCTTTTAAATTTTTATCTAGTGAACTAGAAAACGTCTACAATCCTGCTGATATTTTTTATTTTGATTATGATGATACTTTCTCATGGTTGAATAAAAGACACGGATAATTATTATCAGAGCAATTTCTTAGGTTTTGTATAGTTTGTATTAATAGCATTGTAATGTTAGCCATCAACAATACATTACAATCAGTTACTAGTGTAGTTCTCGTTTTTGTTGCATATTTTATTCGAATTATACCTTAATTTTCTCATTTGATAGTGAATCTATTCTTCCTTACAGCCGAACTTTCTGATATTGATATATTTATACATTTCATTGAGATTTTGCTATCTACATGCGACTAGTACACATTTTTATGTGATGTGATAACTTTATTTTATATTGTACATTTTCCAATTTTATTATTTGATGGAACATGTGTGGTTTGAATCCAAATAAAGATATTCTATTCTAAATATTGTATTATTAGAATAATCTCAGTAGGTAGGATGAGGGTGCAAAACACAGAATTAGGGTTCAAATCACTAAGAGTTTTAAAATAAAACGAGTAGTTAGAGATGAAATTTAGAAAGACTATATTCTTAATAAGTGATTATTAATTACTTGAACACTAAGCCCACTAATTAGACAATCTTAATTCGATGTTCTTAATCATTTACTGCAGCTAGTTTCAGTTTCTATTTCATGCAAACGCCTTTTCCTGCCATTAGCTAATGTGGTATTCTAAATCGGATCTAACGATTTTTCAACAGCCGTTTCATTCATAATATTATCTTTAGATTTAATTTCGATAGATTCTCTAATCAATCCCGTCGCCCTATTACGACTACATATTGCTATGGGTTTGCATTCCTCCCAGTTGAAAGTATGCCTAGTCTCCACTACATGGCGAGCAAGATCAAATTTAGCAATATGTCTATATTTACACGCAGTTTTATGTTCACCTCTTCTTAATTTTATTGGGCGCATGATATCACCAACATACTTGAGACTATTAACTTTGCGTGGGATCTCATACATTCCTAAAGTTTCTAAGGGTTCAATTTTTTCTTTTTGGTTAGGTGAAAATATTTAATCCTAGTTTGTGATACATGAAAGCGGATAATGAGAAGGAGAAGCAGAAGGTCATGGTATTACCAGACACTATTTTAAGTAGTAAAGAGAAATTATTAGCTTTAAATACAATATAAGGACCGTTTTAAACTAGCACTATACTCCCTAACCACAAAGTAAAGATTGAACCCTTAGAAACATTAGGAGTGTATGAGATCCCATGCAATGATTGTAGTCTCAAGTATGTTGGTGAGACCATGTGTCCAATCAAAGTAAGAAGAGGTGAACATAAAACTGCGTGAAAGTATGGACATAGTGCTAAATCTGATCTTGCTCGTCATGTAGTGCAGACTTGGCATACTATCAACTGGGAGGAATGCAAACGCATAGGAATGTGTAGTCGTAACAGGTGACCAGATTGATAAGAGAATATATCAAAATTAAATCTAGAGATAATATTATGAATGGAATACCGCATTAGCTTGTAGGGGACTTTTGCGAGATTAATTACTCCCTACATTGGATTGGTAGTGGCTGTGGAGATCCGTGCACATGATCAATCCCCGGCTTTTTACCGATGGGTGATGTGAGAAGACTAATATGAATGATCACAAATGTATTGTAAATAACACCGTATATAAATTCATAAGTAGTCCAAATTGGCCATGCTCTAGACGGCAATAAAATTAAATCTTAACACAAATGAAAGTCTTAAACACCAGTCACAGTCAAACTAAATTGTCCGTACTCTAGACGGCAAAAAGTAAGAACATTGTTCACAAAGCTGAGTGTCTTATGCACAAGTCACAGTTAAACAAAATTGTCCATGCACTAGACGGTAGAAAATTGAACACTGTTTATAAAGTTGCATGTCTTACACACAAGCAATTATTCTTTCACAAATGTCTGAATTGAAATAAATATATGCAACCGATTGAAAATACATGATGATACGAACATAGTCACTGTTAAAAGTTGTCACTGAAAATAAATGGATAAAATTCGTGTAAAGACTTCAATGACAAAAATTCACAAATAATTAGTTCACTGTTTGCTTTGTTTTTAACTTATGTCATTATAATAATCCATTGTTCTCTGAAATACAGATAGGCATATTTAAATGCAAACAGTTAATCCCTTGCGTAAACTGCAAATGATCCAACTGAGCGAAATAAATCCACTGTGACACAATATTCCACCGCATGTTCCATGCGTATCGCGCGCGGGTGTGTATATTTAATATACAACCCTATTAATTACAAATAAAATTGCAGTTCAAGAAATCTCAATTAAAACTGCTTTAAACTAACAGTGATTGTTTCTAAAATCACAGTTAAGAGAAATATTGTGTAAGAACCGAGTTAGATTATTTGACCTTAAAGAGCACTTTATTTGTCAAACTCGAACATCGTTCGGTTGTAACGCGGAGCCGCGTGTTACAAGCTAATGTCAAGAAAATTCGTTTTCATGAAATATAAACTGAAGCTAGCTTCAATAAAAGATTAAGAACATCGGATTAAGATTGACCAATTAGTGAGCTTAGTTTTCAAGTAATAAATAATCAATTATTAAGAATATAGTCTTTTTACATTTCATCTTTAAATACTCGTTTGATTTTAAAACTCTTAGTGATTTTAACCCTAATTTTGTGTTTTGCACCCCCAACCTACCTATTGAGATTTTTATAATAATACAATATTTATAAGTAATAATTAGTCTGACGCGTGCAAAGGGAAAAAAATGTCTATTGACTTTAGTTTCATTTAGATGTACGTACATGTGTATCAATTATATTTTAACGAAATTTTTAGTTATATATACACATACACATACACATGCGTGGCGTGCGCCTATTTAATGGTATGTCAATATCTGTTATTAACTAGTCTATCTTGAGTGCAACCCTAGTGGTTTGAATTGAAATTTAACATGTGCATTTTATCACTCATGGCATGTTTTTTATGACGAGTGTTTCAGATTATTGGTCTCCCTCTACCAGAAAATGAGGGCTATCTCAGTTACCTCATTTTACATTGAGATTGTTAAACGAATAGTTAACGCATGCAATTGATAAATTATTATTCAGCGACTCTGATCTCAGTTATTTTGATGAAAACAACAATTATAAAAATGTGCACACACATGTGACACGCGAATATCTAATGATAGGTCAGTCGGAAGTGTAAATATTATGGCTAGAGAAAATAACCCACCTGCTTCATTAGTTTATTTTTTTTAAACTTGGTATATTACAACTGTTAGAGAATATAATTTAGCTGGTATATTGCAAAAAGAAAATTACTGGAACAATGAAAGCTGCGTTAGTCAAAACGCAGATCAGTTAGTTCCAATCTCTTCAAATGAGCCCATTTTATCTATTTCAATACACAAAGCCCTATTATGCAACTTGCATTATTAAGAGTCAATATATTATTCACCGTCTCCGATGATAACGAATTTTATTGCTCTCTTACTTTTGCTTCTTCTCACGTTATTGGACAATCCGATTATCGATTTCTGAAGCGTGTCTTCCATCACTAAACTCTTAACTCTGCATGATTATGGACTTGTGGTTTATCTGCACTTTTTTTAAAGATTCAAATGCGAGAGCACTGATTGGAAACGCAACTGGTTCCATCTTTGCCCATAGTGCTCTATTTATGATTTCTTATGCTTAAGCTTTCCCCAATTTTTTTTAGAATAGAATAGAATATCTTTATTTGGATACAAACCACACATATTCCATCAAATAATAAAATTGGAAATTGTACAATATATATTAAAATAATTATCACGTCACAATAATTGTGCAATTAGTCTCATGTAGATAAGTATATCTCACTAGTTGTACAATACAATATATCAATATCAAAAAGTTCGACTGAAAAGTATAATATATACATCATCAAATTAGGAACAATTAAGGTATAATTCGAGTGTAACATTATGCAAAAATTGAGAACCATGACTAACAATTGATTGTATGTAATGTTAACTAATTTGAAGATATAGTGCATAACATTTCAATTATAATAATACAAAACTTGGAAATAAAAATCTCAAGAAAATCTGTTTCCGATAACAATTATCCTTGTCTTTTATTCAACCATGAGAAAGTATTATCATAATCAAAAAATAAAAAATATCAGCAGGATTGCAGACTTTTTCAAGTTCAGTAGATAAAGTTTTAAAAGACATCTTAGATGGAGGCATTTCTCTAAGCCCCTTCGGCAATTGGTTATAAATTTTGTAGATTTTCGAGAAAGAGAATAACTTGCTCGCTACATTCCCCACCAAAGGAGGAGATATTGCCAAATGTCCAGATCTAGTTCCAACTTCATGACTCTTTCTTATCGGAGTCATATAGGCACCAGTCCATTGGTTCAAATGGAAAACTTTTATACAATAACACATCCTCCGAAACCACAAAGATTGCAATGACACAAACTGTAATCTAGAGGCGTATATAGTGCAAGAAATAGGACTAATATGTTTCACAACTTTTCTTTGTACAGCTTCTATCTTATTAGACAAACCCTATTTTAATGGATTCCAAGTAGCGACAGCATATTCTAGTACCGGTCTAATCCATATTATATACATTTGAAGTTTTATATCATTTGATAAGATATTTCGATATATTAGTGCCCATCTTTTCTTGGCACTGCCTACTATACTTTCAATATGTCTCTCAGCAGAAGCTATACATTGAATAGTTATGCCCAAATCCTTAATTTCTTGCATAAGTTTAATCTCAAACACATCACTAATAACAGCATCATGAAAATAAACATAATGAAAGTTTGTTCTGTTCCCTATTTTTAAAGCTCTCGTCTTTTTATTGTTTATTCTCAGCCCTAGTGTAATCAAATATTTACTCAAATCATACAAATCTAATGTCACATTATTTTTGGAGAATTCGACTTTCTTTGCATCAATGGGGAAGATTATTTTTAAATCATCAGCGAATTTGCAAACTCGACCGTTAAGGATCTTAGTTTCCAAATTTACAAATACAATTTTAAATAAAATTGGCCCCAAGCTTGATCCCTGTGGAACTCCACTCGTTACTCGTTTCGATTTTGATATCAAATCGTTTACTTGAATACTCATTCGTCGATTATATAGATAGTATTTAAGTAATCTAAAAATATTCGGATCAATATTCAACAAACTAATCGCATTCAAAATAGCATCAAAAGATATAGAGTCAAAAGCTTTTGAGATATCTATAAATACAATTAATGCATCTAACTTATTCTCGTCTAATGTGATTACATGTTTCCACATGGAAAGCATATTAGTAGTTGTCGATCTACCTTTCGTAAATCCATGTTGACATAAGTCAAAATCAGCCGGTAACATACGTTCTAAATGATCTAGTATCAATCGTTCTATTATTTTCAAAAACGAAGGGATAATAGAGATTAATCTATAATCACTGGCGCACGTTAGCTTACTTACTTTTGGCAACGGCTTAGCTACTATCGTTAATATATCGATTGGTAATTTCCCATTCTTCAAAATTCTATTTATAAAGTTGCAGAGAACATTCCTAAATGTTAAGGGTAATTGAAGCAGATTATCAATCGAAATACCAAGGTGATCTTTTTGTTTTTTTGATTTGATTTTTAACATCAATTTTATCAATTCATCACTGTCAATAACAAGTCCTGGTTCCTGGTCTCCCAAAGGGTCAGATAGTTATATAAAATTTCTTTCATTCTGTGGATTGCATATCAAATTGCCAAATACTTCCTCCAATTCACAGAGAAATCCATACTCAGTTTTATCCACAGGTAGTATAAGCTTTAACTTTTCCTTGTATTTACTGTAATCTGTGAGGAGTTTGAATCCTAATCTAGGATTACTCTTCATTTTGGCCAAAATAATTCGTTCTGATCTTTGACGAATTATTAGCAGTGATGAATTAATTTCGTTATCAATGGAATCTAACCTCATTTGTTTAATACTATTAATAAGACTACACTTTATTATATTATCTCGTTTAATTCTTAGTTTACACAATTTCCTATTAATTCGTTTCGGTATAATGTCCGTAAACGTAGATGCCTGAAATAAAATAGATAATAACGATGAAACAGAAGAAACAAATTCATCAGTATTCAAGAAATAAAAACTCTCATAATCAATCAGTATGCTTAATTCTCTAAAAAAATTCCAGTTGATTCTGGAACAGTGCACGTGTGCATTTTCAAAACTTAGTTTCTGTGTTATGCCACTCAAGATGTTCCATTGTAAAATAATTTGTTTGTGATCCAATTCTTTGAAATAATTGACAACATCATAACTGTGCGATTTCACCATTTCAATTTCTAAGTATACATGATCTAAGCATTGCGAACCTCTAGTTGATTCATTTATAATCTGCTTGAGATCATGGTTAGAAAAAAAATTGGTTATTTCACAGTCCTGTAACTTATTAAAGTCACCTACCACTACATTATAGCCATGGCAGTCAAAGATAGATTGAAAAGAATTGGTAAATGTTTGATCATCAAATAAAGTAGCATACGGCGGTCTGTAAACCGCTGTTAAGATCAGATTATCAAATTGTATATATTAGAAATCAATGATAGCATTATCATCACTAGTATGTAAAATTTTCGCCTTAAATACAGATTTACTATAAATGAGTACTCCTCCACCTCTTTTATCCAGCGATCTGTCCTTTCTGAATAAAGAATAGTGAGGAATATCAAATTCATGGTTTTAATATCCTTGTTAAGCCAGGTTTCAGATAATATTATAAAATCGAAATCGTTACTTATTATAAAATTACACAGTAAAAAGTTCTTATTCTTAACACTTCGAAAGTTAGCATAAAATAAAGTAAATGTAGAAAGCGACTTATCTAAACAAGTATCGACTTTTACTGATTCAACCTTGTTGGCTTCTTTACTATTCTTTTCCCGGGCTTCGAGGCCATGCTTCCTCTCCCCCCTCTGTCCACAACATTTAGTAACGATACATCGTTTTTTGATGTTGCAGTCTCACTCGATTGATTCCGTTTAACAGCTTGATCAGACGTTGACGGCTTCCTTTCCTGATTGTTCTTTAACTTTTTTACTTTTGCCAACTTCCGTTGGAGGAACGTTTTGTCCCGTCCAATAAATATGCTGTGAAAACTCAAATTCTCATCTTTCTTTTTATTGATAGACTCTATTTGCATATTTGTTGGCCTTTTTGATAATTTTACAATTACTGGCCTTGGACGATCAGCTCGTTTCCCCACCCTATAGCATTTAGCAATATCTGCATGCGTCTCTTCTTTTATTAAAGTATTTAATTTCTCGACGTCTTTCACATCGGCATTTTCATCTAGATTAAATAAAACTATTTGATCCTGTTTGCTATTACGTGCTGAAACTTCATTCGCTAATATATTTAGCATTTCTTCACCAGATGATTTATTTTTAACTAGCGTATCGCCTTCCACTGTTATATCGGCCAATTCAATCCATGGTTGAACATCAGTCTGTAACTTGTCTAACTTCACAAGTAATGTCTCATTCAGTTCAACTATACGCGCACTTAATGTTTCATTATTTTTCACCGCTTGCTCCAATTTCATTGCATTCACAACTGCATCATTCTTCAATATGGACATCTCATTTTTTAAATAGTTGTTTTCATCCTTCAACACTTTCATGGAGTTCTGAAGATCCATAACAATTTTTTCAATATCGGAATGCGACAAAATCGGAGCCATATCAAACCGCGCGCGTTACAGAGTCTTTGTGTTACAGGTACATAAATGGGTCAAATTCAATCGAATCAAATTAGTCACATTCAGATCGTACTTAGAATGAAATTTTTCGAAGTATTTTCAGTGAGGGCGTTTATATTCAGTCGATTTAATATACGTTTTGTTTGAATTCATTAGTTCGCTTTCAAAAGTAAAACGAGCTAAGTATTTTACATAATTTTAATATAACATTAAATAACATCCGCAGTAAACTGTCATGCGTGATATCCAAGAAACGTATATAAAAGACGGTTTTACTATGAATAAAACCAAATTTACATAATAATGGAAAGCGACATTATTCAAGGATAAGCATCCAAGAAGTATGTATTATCAAAATTTTCTTTAGAATTTTAAATTGGAAGGCATAAGTTTTGAAAACCTTGTTTGAATTTGAAATTGTAAAGTCTTATTTAAACAAGTTGTCCAGTGTCTTCCTAAACAGAGCAATAATATTTTCTAATAATGTCCAGTGTCTTCCTTAACAGAGCAATAATATTTTCTAATAATATAAGCTAAACGTATTTGTGCAATGCAGCGTAAACTGAAAACCGTCAATATTATAATCTGTAAAATATTCCTTAAATTTGGGATATATTTGAAAATACTGAAGTAATGGATATATTCAAACTTTGTAAAAGTGATTTATCGGTAGTTATTGTCAATGCTAAAGATAAATTGTAACGATATAGAAAAAATTAACGCCAATATTTTGACTAAATTAAAGATACTGTGATTTGGTTCATCTGCTTGATAAAATTTCATAATATTTGGAGTGCATAAAAACAAATAAAACTGATTACAAATTTAAAGCCGTATTATTAGGCATTGCAATCGTCAATGCTTAAGGGAAATATTTTCAAATTTGTTTTTAAAAATAAAAAAGTATCTACTCTAGATCTGATGTTAAATATTCTGTAGGTCAAATTTTCTTTTTAATATTCATGTATTATAATAGAACTGACATGTTTTTTACTAATATATATGCCATTTACTACAAATTATAAATTTTAGTTTAATAACATCTGGAAAACATAAGATTCCGACAGACAAGATTTGACGGATAAACCAAAGTCAACATGAACAGAGGATATAATGTGTGAGACGCATATTTTTCACGGTGTGTAGGTTTGACTGGTCAATTTTTCTATCTAGTTTATATATGTCGATGATAAGGCACATAATAAAATGTCTGCAGTAAGCACAATACGCAGGCTTACTGGCGATTATAAAATTTGCTTATGTTAACATTGGTATTTACTTTTTATCTTGCAAGAATTATATTTTTACTCGAATTTCAACACGTAAAACATAATTGGATATTTATTTCTTCTCTGCCAAATCACTATATGAATTCCATAAATTTTAATGTTATGATCAGAGCGAATTATCATTAATGATATCAACCAATGCCAGAGTCTATAGATGTGCTTGTTTTAAGTGGGATCCGATGTATTTGTAACTCTCAGTTTAAAAGATGCATTCTGTTGCGCAGTGTTGTTCTTCTTGTTGTGGATTTGACCGCATTTTTGTTGTGCGGGGCAATTGATAGCACTCATAGGTCGGTAAAATCTTGAATTTTTTCCATTTTCAGATCATGTAATTTTTGGCCTCAATTAATGGGTTCTCACTTATCTCTTCTTCTTTAAGCCTTCAATTAGCTGATTGTCTGAAAATGACGTTGGAACAAGGTTTTTTAAATTTTAATGTTATGATCACAGCGAATTTTCATTAACGATATCAACCAATGCCAGATTCTATGGGTGTGCTTGTGTTAAATTGGATCAGATGTATTTGTAACTCTCAGTTTAGTTGGAATTAAGCATGTCTTTAGTTCCTTTGTGTTCGTAACAATCATCGAGTTGGTACCATGTACCGAAATGTCCACCTTAGTGTTAGTATATCTTACTGCACTGGGGTTGTGAGACTGGGACCCCAATAATTAGGTCCGTGAGACTACGCACACCTGTCTTCGCCCACGACTTAGTGGAAGTTATCTGGTTGTGTTTCTTCCTTTCAATGCTTAACGGTGTGGTTTGACGACATCCATAAAACACTAAATCGAGTTGGTGGAACCACTACCCTGTTCACCCAAGGCTCAAATGTTACCATAACATAAGCATCAGGTTGAAATTAAAGAATTCAAACGATTAAGCGAAGAAGGAATTGTAGACTTTCAAATTTTAAATTCGCATCTCAAATAGTAATAGTTTTAAAATCTAAACCGGATCAGTACAGATTATATGGTAATTATCGTCATTTGAACTCTGTAACGAGAGAAGATTCGTATTCTCTACAAAACTAGAGTTCTTTTCTCGAGGATATAACGGATTATGAGGTTTTACTACGTTAGATCTGCAGAAAGTGTACTTCCAAGTACCTATGGAGGCAAAATCTATACAGAGCATTTCAGGGCTATTTCCTGGGCAGGACCGCATGAATTTTCATGCATGGCTCTTGGTTCGAAGAACGCAAGTCAGAGAATGTAAGTTTTACAAAGAAGTAAATTTGCTAGTGTTTATTTTTATGGCGTCATTTTTTTAATAGTCAATCAAGAAAGAAACTCCAGGAGCACTTAGACACCGTGTTATCTAAGCTGGAAAATTAAGGGTTGGTTGTCAAGCTAAAGGAGTGCAGGATTGGTTGCTGTGTTGCTAAGTGTCTTGGACACCCCATTACTCAGGATGTAATCAAAACCTTGTAAGATAAGTCCCAATCAATTAAAGATATATCGGAACAAAGAACTATACTTCAACTGCGTAGATTTTTGGAGCTGAAGAGGTACAACCTTCTTCGTGTACCAGGTTTAGCTGGAATTTTGTGGTCGTGATCTTGGCATTCAGTTTGTGAACGGAGCACGACCAAGAAGTCCTTGACTATTAATTTTTGCGAAGGCGACAAGGAGAAATGTCAGAGGGCCAAAGATCTGTTAACTCAATTTTCCATATAAGCATAGGTGCAGTGATACGTCACACTGATAATGATATAGTTCAGCGGATATTATAGTATTGTCAAAAAATCCACGATCGTGAGAAGCGATATGACACACATCGAAAGGACGTACTAGCGGTTTATTCTGCCATACTGCATTTTGAGTATTGGACATCAGTTTACGATAATAAGTGACTATATACCGTCGATACGTATTGTTGGATAGACGAATAGGCTGAATTATTCTCAGGAGTGAATTCACAAATAACCTGACTCGCAGAATTTGATATAACTATTATTCATATCTCAGAAAAAGAGAATGCTATGGCAGAAAATCTCAGAAGACAAAGCATATTAGATGAGTAAATGATTTGTTCGAAGTCATGCATATGCTCTTTTGTGTCTTCTAATAATTTTGCTCAGCATCTTTCGATCATTTAGCAGCAAAGAAGTCCGCTTATACACAAAAGAAATTTGAAGATGAGTGGTTACCAAACCTAGAACCTATGTACCGTTAGAATTCAGGCCTAAGATAACTCAACAACAGCATGAAGTTGGTCATCCGTCCATTAAGTGAAATATCGGGATGGTCATTGATAAACATGTTTGGCCTAAGATTTCTAAAGACAAGTGCTTGGGTAAGTAGATGTGTTCAGTGTCAAATTTGCAAAGCTTGACTTCATACTAAAACTGAATTTAAAATGTTTGGTATAACAGCGGGTCGTTTCATGTATGTATATACTGATATAATAGAAACGCAATAAATGTCTGACCAGAGGTATTAACTAATGATGGTTGATCGTTTCAGTCGTTAGTTTGAAGTGGCAATCAGGGAAGAAATGAAAGCTCATAAAGTCCGACTTATGCTCTTGCATAATTGGGTGTCACGATATGATGTGCCGGTAAGGGTAACTAGTGATCGTGGTAACTAATTTATGTCTGAATTCTTTATCAGATCATTGAATACTATCGGGATAGAATTAGGATACATATGATCATATATTCTCAGTTCTAATTGGATGGTTGAGAGAATGCACAGAGTGCTCAAGGCTGCATTACCTTTCAGTGGAGTATCTAATTAGATAAACGATTTGCCCATCGTTTCTGAAAATGCGAAATAGATACAGAGCGCAGTTAGGACATACATAGCAAAACTTTATAGAAAGCCATAATTATTACCTGCTGATCGACTAATACAAGCACCGGTTGTCTCGATTAGACCTCTAGTTCGTTATATTTGTTTGTTGGGAGGAGTCGTTTAACTTCAACAAAAGCTGGAAGTCCACAATCCAAATATTATGTAAAGCCGGCATCTTATTTATACATAACTAACGAGAAAAGAAAAAAAATTCAGATTCCGTTCTATAACGGCTCATTCAAATTCAATCGTGTGACTGATAACATTACATTTATAAAAATAAATTTATCAGTAAAATGTTTAGCACTAGATCGCTGAATTCGACATTTTACGTGGACCAAGGAGGACACTAAAGAACGATATCCATCGAATTATCAAGTAGCTGAGTAGAAATATTACTCGAAAATGTAAAAGGTAAATTTGAGAACGAAGTAGAGATTAAAACCAAGACAAATAATGGAAGAGATCAGTTCAATATGAAAGCGAAACCGAGCCAGTTACCTGTACTACATGTTGAAACTTGTTCTGCAAGAGACATAATCTAACCGAAGAATGAGGAATTTGTGATTTATGAGAAAACACCTTAAACAAGATGGTGTTTGTGAAGGTTAATTAATTAGTTGGACATAAATATACTGCTCAAATAAATATAAATAATATTTTATTTCTGGACATTTTATGTTATCGACAGTTGCGCAAAACTATGCTGTGTTTTTATAAATTATTGAAATTACTTTGATATTTTGCTATTTACTAAATTGTCGAAGATTTTGACTTTGTTCAGTGATTTTAGAATTGACTATTGTTGAGATTTTTAGTTGCGTTGTACGCTATGATACGTGGTCCAGGCTTCTAAGGCTTTGCTAATAAAGCATTAAAGATTTTTCAAAGTTATAATTTTAATTTTCTTTCGGAAAGGATATCAAATTTGCTGCAGGTATTTGATGTGTTTATTTTTTATAATTTTCTCCATAATTTTGTTCTCTCATCTGCGGTATTCCGCGAGATGGTACGAAATATTTTTGATATAATATACAATGCAAGAAATCTCATTTTAACATTATGGCGAGTGTTTAGTACATGGTGGACAAAGAGCAATTCGCAATGGTTCAGTGTAAACCGCAAAAAAGCTGTTTTGCGAATGTTTAGTTGCTTAAATTCTGCTCAGACTTAAGATACAGTGTAGAGTTGTAGTGTGCCACACTATTGTATTAAAGAAGGAAATCTTTGCAAAATAACTAGACACTCGTCCGAAAACGTTTTTATTAATTATGTGTCGCCCAATTCTTTTGACACTTTAATCATTTTTAAACTTTGCATTTTTCTGATCTTGCTTACAGGTATTTGGAAGAAAACATAAATTACTGATTACTTTTATATTACAACTCATTATGATGACTATTAAAAACCACCATGAGTAAAAGTATATGCAACAACGACCATAATTTTGTCTAGTTAATATTTAGGCTATTTAAATAACAAACTAATGTAATCATAATATTTACAAAATACGAAGCATAAGCGACAAGCTATAATAGTTCAAATGACAATTTCAATTAAACCTAAAACATCTAGTTATAATACCTAATGCGTGGATAATATCCAAATAGACATATTTGTTCTTTGCCTTTCATTACGATTTAATTTGCATTAAATTGCATTCTTAATATTGCTTCAATTAATAAATAATTGTGAAACTAGATGTTCCATAATTACTTGATCTGTACCATTTGTAATACATGATTACATCAAGCATATCTGTTTCTCGGAATAATCATGAATTATATATTTTGCAATGCTAGGAATGAAACAAATTGCCTAAATTTTGCGAAATGTAGATTAAAATAAATACACAGTAGCATCAATTATGTGGTTATATATTTGTATAGTTTATATTTTATTGAATAATTTTCAGTTACATAAACTATCATGACCTTACTGGGCGTCTTCCTATCTAGTGAAAGCAGCTGTTATATTAGTATAAATGAATTTTTCTGCTGTTTTAAACTTCTATCAAACACAATAAAATAATATTGTTAATATTATCGTCATTCTCTATCTCACTTTTCCATCATATTAGCTTATTCTCAAATAAGTCACATATTATCGCGAGTATAAAATAATAATATAATGGAAAATGCTAGTTTAAAGTTCGGCCACTAATATTGACTTTATACGTTTTCTAACATTACGCTCAGATAAAATTCAATGTTAAGTTTGGAAATTATTTTTGGAAAAGAGAACCAAACCTGCGGTTATCTTTTGATGTTACACTGCATTTGTTGGCTTGCGAAAGATATTTTGCTTATGGCAATGCATTTAGCAATAAATATCACATCTGGATACTCTCTGTTAAATCACTTGTATTAAACATATCTAAACGATGGATATAATTATGATTATCAAATAAACTCATATTTGATGCAAAATTAAAATAACACACAGCCATAAAAAAGCCAAAAATAATTCATTTTTCATTACAATAAAACCATAAATGAAACAAAGAAAGCGATAAATATGTTTATAAATAAAGATACTGGTAATTATTTGTGCACAAAAGTACTAGATTTATGGGAAAGCAAGGAAAATAAACCGCTACACAACTGTCTAATAACAAAGACAGCACTAATTAAAAGCAACATCATTTTTATAATTTCAAAATATGTTAGGGCTGGAATTCAATGAACATTTTTATTGTACATTTTCCCAATATAGGTATAACGAGTGAAGTAACACACATATAAAGGAATTAGGTTTTGAATTTAATAATGGTTTCATTTTGTTAGATTCTGAACCAAACCTTCCTAGGTGATTCAATATGTGATAATAACTAACAGAAAATATAGATCATTGACAAAATTGACAAAAAAATCAATAACTTCAACTATTATCAATGAAGCAATAAAAATTTAAAAAATACTAATGAAATTAAATATTTGTAAACAACACAAATATCATTTATACTCTGATTTTTTAGCAGCAAAAAATATCAGATAAAAATTTCCACATAATTTGTACTGTACTGCGCAATAATACTCAAGAGTATTATTTGAGAAAGAGGGCAACTTAAATTATAAATAATGCCACATTATTCTAAAATTAATCACACATATAGAACGTTAGATATTTAACTTCTTTATTGAGATAACTAAATATCATCAAAGTTTTTATGCAACTAGATGGTTTATTGTTAAGTAAAATTGATTATCGCCGTAAGTTAACGCAATTCCTAATTGCAAATCTAAATACATTTAAATAATTGTTTTAATAGAATCGTGCGGATAGGTATTAAATATTCCTGATGGTTGTCTATAGTTTTACTATTCAATGGAAATAAGAAGATTTGTCTTATACAAAAAACCACGCGGAAATTGCACATAACATGAGAAATAATAAAAGGTTAATTTGAAAATAAAATGCTTTCAATTCTATAATGTTTGATTATATACACAAATTTAAAGATTTCCCTGGATAAGTACATTTGCGTAACAAATAGGGAACGTCCATTTTGAATGGCCTTTAGAAGCTATGATATGATTTTTATAGCAAAAATAGTACCAGGAAAATCCCGGCGTAATTCCTATGTACATAAGAGAAGCTTTGATGGATCTTCCTATGTAAAATATGTAAATATTACGTATATTGACAATTAATAAATATGTGATTGGTTTATTTAGGTAGAATATTTAGCGGCCTTTATTTTTGGATCTTGGATCTTAGCTGAGCAGAATTTTATTGAAATTCATGCATTTCTTTTAAACAATATTGAACGGAAATTAATTACAATTATCGGTCATATGCTGAATTCTTAATACGATCATGCATTTATTAAGAAAGGTTCTCGCTTATCTAATCAGGCTCTGCACCAAGTTAAAATTTTATAATTTAAAATATGTTAGGGTTAAATTCAAATGAACGAATTTTAGCGTGCATTTTCCGCTATACGTATAACGGTATAAATTAAACAATACTTAAGGAAGGGAATTAAGCTTTGCCTTTAATAATGGTTTTATTTTGTTAGATTCTCATTCAAACATTCCTAAGGATTCAATATGTGATTTTAACTAACAGGAATATAATTATTGATAAAATTCACAAAATTCAATTACTTCAATTATTATCAATAAGCAATAATTTTTTTAATTTATGAAATTAAAAAAAAATTTGAAAAACAATGTAAATATTATTTATAGTCTGATTTTCTAGCAGCAAGCAATATCAATCAAACATTTTCTCATAATTTGTACTATACTGCGCAAAAATGTTAAAGATTAAAACACATTGTCTAAATTCCTGTTTTTTTTTATATAGCGGGCATCTAAAACTATCAATAATGCGACTTAATTCTACAATTAATCACATATATAGAACGTAACATATGTAACTTATTTATTGAGGTGAATAAATTGCGTCAAGTTATTTATGTAATTAGATGATTTATTGATAAATAAAATTTGGATACAAATATGTGAATCCTTAATTTTATGTAATTATAACATTGAAATTTATTTGGATAGATAATCACATATGCCTAGAAATAGTTTTCTCCCATTGTGAAAATGCAGAGATGTACAATTGTTGATTGAATGTAGTTTTCTGAAATTCATTCAAACATTCAAAATAAGTTTAATTTTTTATGAAAATACTTTGAAAACACCTTTTCTTGCTTTTTATATTACAAATACATATATTGTTTCTTGTATAGCTAAATATAAGTATCTGAATAAGTGTTAACAAAATCAAAAATATAATAGTTGCATATTCCGATGGTTGTCTTTATATTTTACTATTATATACTGGAAATAAAGACTTGTCTGATACAAATGTAAACTACGTGCGGAAATTGTGAAAACATGAGAAATAATAAAACGTAAATTTAAAACAAAATGTTTTCTAAATCTATTATGTTTGAATATATACACAAATTCTAAAGATTTCAATTGATAAGTACATTTGAATAAATAGGTAACAGTCCATTTCACGACCAAGAAGCAATGATACAGTTTATATATCAAAAATTGTAGCAGGAAAAATACAGCGTAATTCATTTGTGTATAAAAGACGATTTGCTAGATCTTGCTATGGAAAATATGTAGATAATACGTATACTGGCAATTAATAAATTCGTGATTTGTTTCCTTTAGGTAACACATTTAGCGGCCTTTATTTTTGCATCTTGGATTTTAGCTGAGCAGAATTTTATTTAAATTTATGCATTTCTTTACAACATTATTCAACGGAAATTAAGTACATTTATCGGTCATATGCTGAATTAATTTGACTTGCATTGCCATATGTCAACCATCTAATCAGGCCTAGGAAATCTGAATTAAAAATTTCTTATAATTTAAAATATAGCAGGAATGAATCAAAATGAACACAATTTTAGCGTACATTTTTTCCCAATCATAAGTATAAGGAGGAACTAAAGAATACATAAGGAAAGAACTGAGCTTTGACTTAATGGTTCCATTTTGTTTGGTTCTCATTCAAAACATTTCAAGTAAGTCAATAGTGATAATAACTAACTGGAATATAGATCATTGAAAAAATTGATAAAAAATCACTACCTAATTTTAATCTCACTCAAAATAATGTTCATTTTTTAAATATTAATGTAATTAAAAATTTGAAAACACGTAAATAATTTTTATACCTGATTTTGTAGCAAAATATCATATAAAATTTCCACATAATTTGTAATGTACTGCGCAATAATGCTTATATAAACGCACTGTTTTAATTCTGTTTCATTTGATAAAGAGGGTAATTTTAAAATATCAATAATGCGACGTAATTCAAACAATTAATCACAATATATAACAAAACATATAAATTATTTATTGAGATGAATAAATTGGTGTCAATGTTTTTATGTATGTAGACGGTTTATTTTAAACAAAATTTTTTGTCTAAAGATGGAATCGTCAATTTTGATAAAAATAATTAAATTAAAAACTTTGTATAGATAATCATATATGCCTAGAAATAATGTTCTTCCATTTTGTAATTGCAGATATGTAAATTGTTGATTTGAATGTGGTTTTCTAAAATACACACATTCAAGTATT
The DNA here is from genome assembly GCA_029291075.1 of Eudiplozoon nipponicum. Lineage (NCBI taxonomy): Eukaryota > Metazoa > Platyhelminthes > Monogenea > Mazocraeidea > Diplozoidae > Eudiplozoon > Eudiplozoon nipponicum. The sequence goes on from JAQBSW010004141.1 coordinate 21,515, forward strand.
CAAAATAATTTAAAACTTTTGATGGAAAATTTTGAAAATACATTACTTACTTTTAAATAATCGCACAAATCCATATATTGTTTGGATGGATGCTAAATATATAGCATTCGAGAGTTCTTTTATTTGTTTGTTTGAAGTTAACAAATAATCCCATTGTGTTTAACCAGTCGTCGAACAACATTAAAAAAACTACCGCCAGCCGCACCGGCGACTGGTTCGACGACTGGTTAAATACAATGGTATTGGTGTTTACTTCAAGCTCGCTAACTTGATTTAAAGAACTGTTACCACCAACCGCGCAATCAATTATTGTTATATCTGAGTAAGTGTTGTAACAAAATCAAAAATATAGGCATTAAGTATATCTGCTGGCTATCTAGAAATAGTTTTATTATTATATACTGGAAATAAGAAGACTTTCTGGATAAAAATATCAATGCGGATAATAGCAGCACAGAAATAATAAAAGGCCTTAAGAAGAAATGATATGGTTTTTATAATTAAAATAGTAGCTGGAAAAACCCTGCGTAATTCCTATGTATATAAGAGAAGCCTTGCTAGATCTTCCCATGTAAAATATGCAAAATATTACATATATTGGCAATTAATAAATTTGTGATTGGTTTTCTTTAGGTGGAATATTTAGCGGTCATTATTTTTGCATCTTGGATTTTAGCTGAGCAGAATTTTATTTAAATTTATGCATTTCTTTACAACATTATTCAACGGAAATTAAGTACATTTATCGGTCATATACAATTTTGTTAGGATCCTTCAAACTTATCTAATCAGACCAAGAAATCTGAATTAAAAGTTTTTTAATTTAGAAATATGTTAGGAGCTGAATTCAAAATGAACATATTTTTAACGTACATTTATTCCGATTATATGTAAAATGAGTGAACTAAACAATACGTAGGGAGGAATTGAGCTTTGACTCTAATACAGTTTCCATTTTGTTTAGTTCTCATTCAATCTTTCCTAAGTGATTCAATATGTAATTTTAACTAAGAGGAATATAGATCATTGACAAAATTGACAAAAAAATCAATTACATCAACTATTATCAATGGAGCAATATATATTTTAAAAATTAATGAAATAAAATTTGAAAACAATGCAAATATTATTTATACTCTGATTTTGTAGCAGCAAAAAATATCATATAAAATTTCCACATAATTTGTAATGTACTGCGCAATAATGCTCAAAGGTAAAACGCACTGCATTAATTCCTGTTTTATTTGATAAAGAGGGTAATTTAAAATATCAATAATGCGACTTAATTCAACAATTAATCACATATATAGAACGTAAAACACATAAATTATTTATTGAGATGAATAAATTGCGTCAATGTTTTTATGTAAATAGACGGTTTAACTTTAAATGAAATTTGGATTCAAATATATGAATCGCCAATTTTTTATATAATTTTTACATTTAAATACTTTTGTATAGATAATCATATATGCCTATAAATAATGTTCTTGCATTTTGTAATTGCAGATATGCAAAATTGTTGATTGAATGTGGTTTTCTAAAATACACACATTCAAGCATTCAAAATAATTTAAAACTTTGATGGAAATTCTTGAAAATACATTACTTACTTTAAATAATCGCACAAATCCATATATTGTTTGATGGATAGCTAAATATAAGTATCTGAGTATGTGTTGTAACAAAATCAAAAATATAGGTAGCATATATTGCAATGGTTTTCTAGAGCAGTTTTACTATTATACGCTGGAATAATTATTTGTGGTGCTTCTTATGATTGTTTTTACGCGATTTCTCTCCATCAATTTTCAGTGACAATTTCTCGTCAATTATCAGTGACTTTAAACTAAATTGCTAATCAATCTGGATTTATATCCTCGTACTTTTTCAATCATTTACATGATTTCGCCACGATTCAGCCGATTCTGTTTATTGAGTTTACTTTTGTATAAGACATTTAATTGTGTTGAGCATATATTATCTTGTAGCCGTCTTGAGGACGGTCTATTTGGATTAGCAGTGAATTAATTCATGCAGTGAAAAATAACATTCGACGTCTAATAACATTGATGAGTCTTCACTTCACATATCGGAAAAATGTCAGGGCTAATCATAAGTACGGGTAGTAACAACAGCCACCATGAATATGTAGGAATGGAAAAATTTTAATAAATAGACAGCTACCCCGCAAAGCCTATTAATATAACTACAAAACCTCCTACAATATAATATTAATTTTGAAAACAAAAAATATTTGTATTTAATTTAATTAAAGAATTCTAACAGCCCCTGAGCAATCATTGATTGTTAATTTAATTAATTGTCTTTTCAACTATACAATGCTTAGTTTAAACTGATGCAAAATTATTACAAGGGATTCTTATATATGTTTTTACTGAGTGAAATTAATAATAACTAATATTATATTTTCTTTAAATGACTTATTGAACACACGGTTTAATATTCGCTTTTAACTAAGACATAATTTTCATTGGATAAAACCTTTGTCAATGTTAAATTCAATATTGTTTCTGCTTTAAACCAAATGCTTATTATCTTCGTAGAAACGGAAGATATAAATAGGAAGTATGATTTATAGATAGGCATCAGCGTAAACGTATACTACTTGAACGTTGAATAGACATGCATAAATGAGAACTACATTTGTGCGCAGCATATATATTGGACGTGGAATAACATTTTTCCATCGGAATTTGGCAAAAGCAAAAATCCTAAAGAATAACCAGGAGCGGAATCCGTCTACTTATGACCACAATATTATAAGGAATTTATCGAGAGGAGATACAATAACAAAAAACGATGTATCGTTAATCAATGTTGTGGACAGCGGGGGTAGAAGAAATTTGGCCTCAAAACCCGGGAAACGAACAATAAGGAAGCCAACATAGCTGAACCAGTAAAAGTCGATAACTGTTTAGATAAGTCTTATTCTACATTTACTTCATGTTATGCAAACTTTTGAAGTGTTAAGAACAAAAACTTTTTGCTGTGTAATTTTATAATAAGTAACAATTTTGATTTTATAATATTATCTGAAACTTGGCTTAACAAGGATATTCAAAACCATGAATTTGATATTCCTCATTATTCTTTATTTAGAAAAGACAGATTGCTGGATAAAAGAGGTGGAGGAGTACTTATTTATATTAAATCTGTATTAAATGCGAAAATTTTACATACTGGTGAAGGTGATGCTATCATTGATTTTTTATCTATACTAATTGATAATCGGATCTTAACCGCGGTATATAGACCGACGTATAATACTTTATAGGATGATCAAACATTTACCAATTCTTTTCAATCTATTTTTGACTTTCTTGGCTATAATGTGGTGGTAGGTGATTTTAATAAATTACATGACTGTGAAATAATCATTTTTTACTAATTATGATCACAAGCAGATTATAAATGAATCAACTAGAGGTTCGCAATGCTTAGATCATGTATACTTAGAAATTGAAACGTGAAACACACAGTTATGATGTTGTAAACCATTTCAAAGAATTGGATAACAAACAAATTATTTTACAATGGAACATCTTGAGTAGCAAAACACAGAAACTTAATTTTGAAAATGCACACGTGCAATGTTCCAGAATCAACTGGAATCTTTTTAGAGAATTAAGCTTATCAATTGATTATGAATGTTTTTTTATCATGAATAATGACGAATTTGTTTCTTCTGTTTCATTGTTATTATCTGATATATTTAGGGCATCTACATTTACGGATGTTATACCAAAGCGAATCAATAGGAAATTATGTAAGATAAGAATCAAACGATATAATATAATGAAATTAAGTCTTATCAATAGTATTAAAAAAATGAGGTAAGATTTGATTGATAAAGAAATTAATTCATCACTGCTGATAATCCGTCAAAGATCAGAACGAATTATTTTGGCCAAAATGAAGAGTAATCCTAGACTAGGATACAAACTCCTCACAGATTACAGTAAATATAAGGAAAAGTTAAAGCTTATATTACCTGTGGATAAAACTGAGTATGAATTTCTCTGTGAATTGGATGAAGTATTTGGCAATTTGATATGTAATCCACAGAATGAAAGAAATTTCATGGAACTACCTGATCCTTTGGGAGACCAGGAACCAGGACTTGTTATTGACAGTGATGAATTGATAAAATTGATGTTAAAAATCAAATCAAAAAAACAAAAAGATCACCTTGGTATTTCGATTGATAACCTGCTTCAATTACCCTTAACCTTTAGGAATGTGCTCTGCAACTATATAAATAGAATTTTGATGAAAGGGAAATTACCAATCGATATACTAACGATAGTAGCTAAGCCGTTGCCAAAAGTAAGTAAGCCAACGTGCGCCAGTGATTATAGATTAATCTCTATTATCCCTTCGTTTTTGAAGATAATAGAACGATTGATACTAGATCATTTAGAACGTATGTTGCCGGCTGATTTTGATATATGTCAACATGGCTTTACGAAAGATAGATCGACAACTACTAATATGCTTTCTATGTGGAAACATGTAATTACATTAGATGAGAATAAGTTAGATGCATTATTTGTATTTATAGATATCTCAAAAGCTTTTGACTCTATAAATTTTGATGCAATTTTGAATGCGATTAGTTTATTGAATATTGATCCGCATATTTTTAGATTACATAAATACTATTTATATAATCGAAGAATGAGTATTCAAGTAAACGATTTGATATCAAACCGAAAAGGTAAGAAATGAAATTCCATTTAAAAAACAAATAGAAATTAACTTTGTCGCTATTAGAAATATTTTCTATTACATTTACTATGAGAAAGAAAAGTAAATTTGGAAATAAATCAAAAGTTATGTGTACTTTTCCTGTGTATATATATACAATATATATATAAAATTTATTATCAATATTTATTTTATGACGTACATATTTATAGCTATCTTGGCATTTAAATGAATTAGTTATCATCGGTATATTATTTCGTTACTGCGTAAAAATAGATCAATAGTCGAAAATAATTACAATATTTGTTTCTAGGTGTAGCATGTACTGGCTATTATATATATATATATATATATATATATATATATATATATATATATATATATATATATATATATATATATATATTATATATATATATATATATATATATGTATATATATATATATATATGTATATATATATTTATATATAACAAAATTTTATCAGATATAAGAAAATTTTCTTTCTCATGGTCTTCTCAAATATCTACTCATGAACATATCTTTATATATAAATTGGAAAGCAAAACAAGATAGAAATATGTGAACATAGAGAGAGTGTGAAAATAGAAACCAATCAAATTGCGTGCGTCACATTCAGTTCAAGCTCAATGCTTGTACGTGCTTCTTCTGCTTACATAAATCCGGCTGCAATTTGTTTATCCATAAGGCTTCGTATGTGGCTAGCTCCCTTTTGTTTCTGCATTTAGTAATTACTTTGAATGCTACGTCTGGAGAACATACGTGCGTTGTTTCGATGATGTGTTGCGCAATAGCAGACGTGTATTCACCATTTGATTTAAAACAGGCGTTCAAGTTGCAATGTTCTCTCATTCGAGTAATTAACCGTCTGGTCGATCAAAGAAAGAAAAGAAAATTTTCTTATATCTGATAAAATTTCTTTTTGTTTCTGCACATAAGAAGGGTACAATGAATTTTATTAAAGCTCGCATTTCAAAAGAATCTTTCAGAAAACTAGATGAACTAGTGACGTTAAAGTGTAGAGCGCAAAGAACGCAATTGTGGTTAAAACATTATTATCAGTGTATTAAACAATTACGGTTCCCAGGTGATTTGGTACGCAGTTTACGAAAGTCAAAACTACGAGTCAACCGAAGAAATCTTACAAGGTTGGCGTATTCTAAAATTGAACAGTTGAAGGAAGATGAAGCAGTGCTACAGGCAAGAATTGGGTGTGTATCTTGTGTATTAGATGAACTAAGTCTTTTTGCAAGAATGAAATTTTTGATGTTTTTTGCCGACAGTTATGAAGAAAGATAAAGCAAGAATTTTGAACAAATTGGAAAAAGATGTAAAACCTGGAGTTTTGTGTGATTTAATACCGACCGATCTTGATAAGCGTGTGATTAACTTATCAAAAGTGCCAATCGATCAGCTAACAATGGAGGCACTATCGATGGGCCGAAATTATGGAATACATCCTTCTAATAAATGCGATGTTGATTTTGAGGCAGCATTTGAATTGTTATTTGAACAAACAGCTGACTTGGAGCCTACCAGTATTGATTATAAAAATTGGTTCAAGGCTACACTAGTTGATCAGGCTTCACACTTGAAATCGTCTAAATGTGCAGAGCAGCATGCGTTGACAAAGCAGCATCTAAATGCACTTAGAAATATCAGCAGAAACGCAGACATCAAAATACTACGCGCTGATAAAGGAAAGAGCGCAGTTATAATGGACAAATCTGAATACGTACAAAAGTTGGAAAACGTGTTAAATGACAATACAAAATTCACACGTCTAGACGATAAATCAGATGAAATAGACAAGGTGGAGCGCAAAGTAATTAATGAAATTAAGATTTTGACAGATGCCGGTTTTATTGATGAGGCCACTGCACAGAAGCTCAAGCCAGTTGGATCATCTACACCAATAATGTACGGATTACCAAAAACACACAAAAGAGGTTGTCCTATAAGGCAAATTTTATCAATGGTAAATTCTCCGTTTCATGCACTAGCCAAATGGCTAGTTCGTTTACTTGAACCATTACGTAAACTACTAGGTAATCATTCGGTTGCCGATTCGTTTGAGTTTGTAAACAAAATTCAAGATATAAATGTTAAAAACAAGATTATGGTATCTTTTGATGTTACGTCTTTGTTTACAAATGTTCCAACTGATGAAACCATTGACATTATATTCAAAGCGGTAGAACACGATATAATACCATCGCCGGTGCCAGGTCAAACTCTACGCAAGCTTATCTTATTATGCACGAAAGACGTACGATTTCGTTTTAATGGAAACATCTACAAACAGACTGATTGTGTCGCAATGGGAAGCCCCTTACCTTCAGTGTTGGCTGAGATTTTTCTAGGGCACCTAGAAAATACATCATTAAAGAGTGACATAAGTAAATGTACTCAATATATACGGTACGTGGATGATATATTTCTTGTACTTAAGAACAGGTCGCAATCACGAACATTGCTTCAAACTTTCAACAAAGTACATAAGAATATCGATTTCACGTCAGAGCACGAGAAAGATGACTGTCTGCCTTTCCTAGATGTACTATTAAAGAAAGAAACTAATGGTAAATTAAATAGAACAATTTACCATAAACCAACATGGTCTGCACAGTATTTGCATTACAGCAGTTTTGTACCATTTCAATATACATTTTCTTTACTTTACTTTACTGCGGCTGACTCCTTTTGGAGGATAAGCTGGCTCCACATTTCATGGAGTTTCTTGGGAATTTGATACAAGTGGTGTCCCTCACCATTCGGCTTTTTGATCGAGGACGCACCTCTAGCCTTTGCACATCCAAACGCAGTCTGCAAGGCAGCAGTAAATAGTATGGTTGCCGGTGGCTGTTGAGAGCTCATTCGCCATTCGGAAGTACGGGGTACTGTCCAGGAGTGCATGTAATCCTGTGGCTGTTGAACCCTTTTGTGGCGGGGAACACACGCCGAGTCATGGTGCCGTCGTCGGGATCATGTGGTATTTATAGGATGTCCGATTGCCGGTCGGAAATCCACCACGCCCTGGTGACACCACCGCCATAGCCCCGTTAGCCCATGTACGGTCGGCGATCGAGACATGGTTGACACCGTCGTACCACGTTGAGGAGGGGATGGACTTTACGACGGAATATAAATTATCAACAGTTCGTGGTTGCCTTTCAAGAATTGACAGGTTGGTTAGTCAAGATTCTAGAGAAAATGAATATAATAAAGCAATTAACGATTTAATGTCTAATGGCTATCCCAGACAATTAATTCAATCTATTATTAAAAGGGGAGTTAACCAGAAACAGACGTATTATGGGCCAGAAAAGAAAACAGTCTACCTGAACATCCCATTTAAGGGGGATGCAGTTTCCCGAATGGCACAAAAGAAAGTTGAAGCAGCATTGACACGCACATTTAATGCAGCCAAACTACGAGTGTTATTTAGGGTAACACACTTGCCTTTACCAGCAATCAAAGAGAAACAGCCGTTAATGTCGATATCAAATATTATTTACCAATATACATGCGCAAGTTGTCGATCAACTTACGTAGGCCGATCGACCAGACGGTTAATTACACGAATGAGGGAACATTGCAACTTGAACGCCTGTTTTAAATCAAATGGTGAATACACGTCTGCTATTGCGCACACATCATCGAAACATCGCACGTATGTTCTCCAGACGTAGCATTCAAAGTAATTACTAAATGCAGAAACAAAAGGGAGCTAGCCACATACGAAGCCTTATGGATAAACAAATTGCAGCCGGATTTATGTAAGCAGAAGAAGCACGTACAAGCATTGAGCTTGAACTGGATGTGACGTACGCAATTTGATTGGTTTCTATTTTTCACACTCTCTCTATGTTTCACATATTTCTATCTTGTTTTGCTTTCCAATTTATATATAAAGATATGTTCATGAGTAGATATTTGAGGAGACCATGAGAAAGAAAATTTTCTTATATCTGATAAAATTTCTTTTTGTTTTTGCACATAAAAAGGGTACAATGAATTTTATTAAAGCTCGCATTTCAAAAGAATATATATATATATATATATATATATATATATATATATATATATATATATATATATATATATATATATAAAGACACGAGTAAAGAGTAGGTTATGGTTTATTTTGAAAATACTCATGTATTTTCAAATCTTCTATGTTTTATAAGCATTAGAGTTTTATTGGATTAAATTAATTCATTCATGTAATTATGTTTCTGTATTTCTGTGTATGTATATATTTTTCTTGTACCTATGTGTGTGTGCATATATATATATATATATATATATATATATATATATATATATATATATATATATATATATATATATATATATGTATTTATGTATGCATGCATATGATGAGTGTAGGCATATTTGTATGTATGCTTGTCTGTATGCGTTCATGAATGCATATATGTATGTATCTATGACTGCATGCATGTATGAGTATGTTTACGTATGTGAACAATATGCATGCATTTATAAAAATATATCTTAAATATAACTTATTGCTTTAAAGTTATTCGTAGCGATCGTTAAATCATTTGCTTTATTGATTATTTCTTTTAGTAATGGGCGTAGGCAACTAAATAAAGCGGTACATGGTAACAAGGATGACATCAACATTGCAACTGAAATTTCGACTACCATGGGAAGTTCACAAGTAATATCATCAGGCACGCGACAACCTGAGTACATTTCATGTGGTGTTAGTGGCCGGCTACAAATGCTGGCTTCAAAATCACTGGCCAAATTACTGGATCTTGAGTGGATTCAGGCTAAATCGGTTGATACTAACACTCGCGATGCAGATGCATATAGATTGCAGGCCGATCTGCATATTTGCATTGAACAGTTGTCCGAGAATGGGTCAAAAGCTGCAATGAGGGTGGTAAAAAATTTTTCAACTTACCTGACGGTGTCAGATCCAAGTACGTGCATACATTTTCATGAATTAATCGGGAAATACAGTTAATTTTCTTGCTGCCTTATTAATTTTCTTTAAATTAAGTTTGTGAACATGATTTTAAAATCCCTTACATTTTATTTGATCATCATCATCATCATTTCCAGCCACACAAATGTCAAGTGACTAATGTTTCACTGCCATATAACCATAAGGAGTGAAAAAAAAGTACATAAGTAAATTTAGATAAATTATTATTGAGATTTACGAGAGAGGGAGAGGGGTAGAGAGAGAAGGAAAACATTGCTACTATGAGTAAATTTATCAGGATAACTCACAGAAATGAGGCAAACTAAACTTCTCCACAACACCATTATGGCCAAGTTAGCATTCGGGCAAGGCGACATCAGCAACACACCTTCCTTGCGGATTTCACCGTATCACGTCATAAACAAACCGAACCTCGCAGCTAACTTTGCCCTACTAAGGAAAGATAGTTACGAAGATGATTCTACTATACATCTGCAACAAGATCGCCACTGAGCTCGATTCGCTGCCATATTGATAAGGGTTTCTAACCAAGAACTGTGATGTGCACGGGGACCCCATCCCGGCAGACGAGTGGATCCTGTACTACCCAATTTTGATGTAAGTGACTTTAATTGTTTCTGCCATATCAAAATCTGCCTACCTTGTTTCTTACGCCAATTTGGTGCTGGATGAGAGAACAGAGCTCTGTTGGGCAATCGGAATGAGGGCATACGCAAAACGTGACCGAGCCAACGAAGTTGATGGAGCCTTATTTGCTTTTCTAAAGACAAGCACTTATTGTCAGATCCAAAACTACGTCTACGGATGTCAACGTTAGTTATTCGTTGTTGGTAACCAACATGTACTATACTTCTGAAACAACGATGATCGAATGCCTGTAAGCGTCTCAGATCATCAACTCTAAGAGGCCAAGTTTCACTAGCGTATAGTAAGACTGCGCGTACAGACGCATTGTAAACACGACCTTTAAGGCAAAGTGAAATTTTCGCGTTTCTCCATAAATGACGAAGGTTCGAGAAAGCTACTCTAGCTTTCGCGATCAGTATTCTCATCTCGTCGGAAATATTGCCTACGTTATTGATAGAGCTCCCAAGATATGTAAACCTGTCGACTATATCAAGATCTTCATTCTGCAGTCGCAACGTTGGAGTGAGTGGTGGGTGATCATGTAACAGTATCTTACATTTAGAGGGTGCGAATTTCATGCCGAAAGACGGAACAACGTTTGCTAATCTATTTAAGGTGGTCTGGGCAGCATGCTGATTGTCGAATAATAGTACGATATCGTCCACATAGTCAAGATCGACTAGTTTATCTCCCGGGAGAACTTCAACTCCAGCGTCCTGAATGTGTGAGAGAGTGTTGTTCATAATAGCATCGATTACAAAATTAAACAAAAATGGGGAAAGTGGACAACCTTGACGAACACCACTGTTGGTTGTAAAGTTATGCGTTAATTCGTTGTAGACCTTAACGCGACCAGAAGTATTTGTGTAGAGAGCTCGTTTAATATTAACAAATTTAGTGGGCACACCGCTTTTCGACAAGATATGGAATAAAACATTGCGATCCACCGAATCAAATGCACCTTTGAAGTCTAGAAAGACGACTATTGTGGGACGGTGATATAAATGTCTCTGTTCGAGAACTTGCCTTAACGTAAAAATATTATCTATACAACCTCGTCCTGCGCGGATTTCGGCCTGTTCTTCTTTTGTTTGTGATTCCCATGAAGCGCTAAGACGACGTAGGATAATCGAAGCAAATAACCTTGATACGACCGGAGTCAAACTTATACCACGATGGTTATCGCACGAATTACGATTGCCTGTTTTGAAGATGGGAATGATGGTCGACTCATTCCAGTTAAGTGGTACGGTTTCCTGATTCCATATAGTATGAAAAAGTTTGGTCAACGCTCCTGAAATTATATCGCCACCATCCTTAAACAATCCCGGAAGCAGATCATCGGGGCCGGCGGCTTTGCAGCGCTTAAGAGATAGGATTGCAACGCGTATTTCTAACTCAGATGGTTCTTCGGGACTAACATTCCACACTTTTGATGCAGACATGCTTTCGGGAAGCGGAACTGATGCGGGTGGCCAAGAAAATTGATCTCTAAAGTGTTCAGCCCACCTGTCAAGACGACTTATTTTATCGGTTATTAATTCGTTGTTACTATCATTTATAGTTTCGCTAACTTTTCACTTTCTCGGACCTGTTGTGTGTATAAGTTGAAACAAACAGCGACTGTTACCTGACGCGAAAGCTAATTCCATTTCTTCAGCCTTGTTCTCCAAATGTTTTCGAGATCGCCTTTTAGACTGCGTTTAAGTTGGCGTCTTATATTGCGACGGGTATTATTATGAGTCGAGCCAGGTGGAATCTGGCGCCTTATTTCGAGTATCTCCATAGATTTTACAGAGAGCCAGTGATTATTTCTACGGGGGCCTGCTATGCCACATACCGTATTACCTGCACTGTGCATAGTGGAACTTATCTTGGACCAAAGTATATTCGGATTTTCGCTATTCAGACCAGTTAGATTAGCCTTAAGAATATTTTCATAGTTTTGTCGGATGGACGGTTGTTCGAGTTTGCCTACATCAATTTGAGGTTTATTCTTAATTATTTTCCCGGAAAATTTTAGAGTAAATCTACAACGGATAAGTGCATGGTCGGAGTCGACATATGTGTTCCAAAAAGAGCGACAATCCTGGATGCAACCACGCCATCTATAACTAATTGCTACATGATCTATTTGAGTCCACCGTTGTCCGGGTGCTGGAGGACGCCATGTAGCACAACGTTTAACACTACGTCTGAAATTTGTTCTACTTAAATATAGTCTATGTTCAGCGCAGCTATCCAAAAGCCGTTCACCATTATCATTGCGAGTCGAGCTTAGAGTGTATCTTCCACCTAAATGAAATTCTGTGTTGCTTATGCGACCAATTTGAGCATTCATGTCACCCATAACCAGGACTATATCCGAACTTCGTGCTTTACTTAGTAAGGAGCTTAATTCAAACTGAACTGAAACTTTTACATTTTTTCCAAAACCAGGCAAAGCTTCGTCCCTAACACATTGATGAGAACATGCAAGAAGTAATACCATTTATTTTATCTAGAATGTACCAAAAGACAGTAGAAGAGTCAGTGTCATTAAGGTATAACTAGTCAGGTCAATCCACTGCGCCATCATCAACAATAATCTAATATTTTTGCACATTTAATTGACTCTTGGTTCATGAGGGTTGTAGTGATCAAGTGAACGATGTTTCAGTAATAGTAACTCGCCAAGAAAAGGCTCGACTACCATTCGGGCCAATCACCAAAGTTGCTTCGGTGGCCTGAGAATCAGGATGCCAAATTGGCCTACTCAAACAATTTTCTACCCAGCGCAATCTATAACAGGGTTCGATGCAGATGGTAAATCAAATAATAGCCGAACAGAACAACTTGACTCGTAAAATTATTTTATTTATTAATACATTCTCACGTAAAGATGTCCAAGAGCAAAACAAAATCGAGCGAATACATCGATATGTAGATGTTGATTTCACCGATAATGGCTGGGTAATTCTTTTGGATTCCTTCAGAATTTGCTATAATTGTATCCGAGAGATAATTATCCCTAACTCCGCAGTCAGTGTTCATTTGCGCAGACAATTTTCTTACTACCCTAGTAGAATACTTTTCCGTTTCTAACTTGATTTTGCTAACTCTAAATTATTTACTGTATTTACAGTATCTTGCACCCTCCTCACCGGGATGCCACTCGTAATTACTTCATTTAGGATAGTACGTGTAAAAATAGGTCTGACGTGTGCGTTTAGGAAATGACAGTTATCATTTTAGTTTCATGTGAATTCTGTTACACGTGCCGCTAATTACATGTAACATGTTAATCTTAATCAAAAAAGCCTTAGCAATAGTTCTATCTTTTCAATTTACCTTTACGCATTTTAGGAGCCAAAGAGCCGCAAGAATACATCTGCTGATCCGTATGCCAGGCGTCATGGGGATCGATTGTTGTCCGCCGAACATTTGATATGGCAACCGAAGCACCTGGACCCTGACCCTCAATGCGTTCGCTGACCACGCCTTTAGATTCGGCTGGTTGATCAGTCACAGCTCTCAGCTTGTCTTTAACATATTTGATGTAGCGCTATGCAAAAATATTTCAAAATTACAAGATGATTAACATCTATATTATTTACGTTCTAATAAAACAACAGATCAGCCATTTTATGGTGATTTGAATGATAATAACAAAACAATAGAATGGCATAAAAGATAACTCAACAGAATATGTTACAATCTAATCTGCATGTTATAGAGTAACTTTGTACCCGACATATTTAGGTACTACAAAAATTATACGCAGTCGTATGTAAAAACGGACACTGTTTAAGGTTATTCATTTGGGAACTGGTCTGAAACTTGCAAGAAGGTAAATTCAATTACTGGTGCCAGGCGGTAAGAACTACTCAGCTGAAGGATAAGGGAGCATGCGTTGAACACTACAAAAGTTATGAATGACAACAGATACTGTTTTGACGCTTCCATATTAAAAAAAGATTTTTTTCAAAAATAGAATGTAACAAAAAATTTGCGTGCAAGCTGACACAAATTTAGAAAGTGACAGGGATGACGGAATCAATGCTGGGAGACACACTTAAATGTTTGTCTGAAATATATTTCAAACAAGCACATATTTATCATTGAAAAGGTACGAGGACGACTTGTCTATCGGCGAAAACAAATGATAAGCAGCTCCATTCGTGTTTTACTCAAATTTGATTGGAGAACGTGCAAACCAGTAAATTTAGTAAGAACACCCGCCAGTCGAATGGACTGAAGCATCATGAGTGATATATACATCTGCTGTTCCTATACACGATAGTGGGAATTCGGTATTTTGAGTAAAAAGGCTTGGAAACTGGAAGCTTCTGCGTATGCAAAACTAGAATCTGGGTTACCAAGGAAAATTTTGTTATTCAAATACAAAAAGTACTTTTTTAACCGTTAGTAATTTATAAAATAAATTTAAAACTACATAGTAGCACTTTCGCTTCATTTTAGCAGCTTATTTACTGGAGGTAAAGACAAAAATATATTTTGTTTAAATACAAATAGTCTGCACAAAAAAGAACACGAAAATATATATCAGTCGAAAATTTTCTGCAAAGGGCCTGAAAAGCCCATGGTAACATCGATGTATGAACAAATTGTTTGTGCTTGCACAGTTCTAGACTCGCTTCTAAACAGAGTGGCATATTAGCACACATTGCGTTAATTGCATTACCCTTAGTGCAAATTACAGATTTTGGACCAGAAATCAGGTCATTGACATAAGAAACGCAGCCTTTACGATCTATGACACTTTGTCTGCTGAAGAATAACACGATCACGATCTTCGGCTACTTCTTTTAAAGCAGAAATTTGCGCTTTTCTTAACAGAGATTTTCTTGACTGTGACCAATTATGAATGGCAAATTTCAACAAGCTCAGAATTAAACCATCGTTGGCTGCCATAATTTGACGCTTTAAAATCAGACAGCAGATTGAAAACGGATTCAAACCCAGCTTCAGTTATTATATAAAATTCATTTGCATGAATGCAAAAATTATTCTCTTAAGCTAGGGCCTTAATTTAAAACGAAAACAAAATTTTCTTCGACAAATTAGAAACAATTCTTTAAATCAAGTTTGCGAGCTTAATGTAAACGCCAATCGCATTGTATTCAACCTTTCGTCGAACAAAAGCAAAACTACTGTCAGTCATAAACTCATTAACTTGATTTAAAGAAATGCTATCACCACCCGCGCAATTCGTTGTTCGCTTAAATTAATAAAAAACATGTTCACTTCGAGCGTTTTGTTATTAATTCAATGCTTAAACTTCTCATAAGTCGCTTGTCTAGTTTTAAGAATTACACTAAAGGAAATGTTTGGAAGCTTAATTTTTGCAAACAAACTAAGTTCATTCAAAACATCAGATAGATCTTTCAGCAGTGCTTAAATTTAACATATTTTTATGTCACACTTTTTTCACTGGAAAGTACCAAACGCCAAAATTTTACCCCGTTCTATAGGAAATCGATGTTTTCCATTTCCTCGCAAATAACGCGCAAAATGTAGATTTCTGCCAGATGGTCAGTAAAAATGCCGGATTCCAGTTCCTTTACTAATACAAATCTGTTTTAAAATTTGCTCTCAGTTAATGACGAAGCTAGTATGATAGCTAAACTTTATATACAAAAAATATACATTACCAGATCTGCATTTAAAAGATAAATTTAAAATTACATCTTAGAAAATTATTTAATGGAGATACTAAGCAAACAAGTATTGTAAATCGAAAAAAATCCACATGGAGAAATACCCATAAGCATATATATATATATATATATATATATATATATATATATATATATATATATATATATATCAACACAAAAAGTGTCAAAAGAAAATAAATGAAACAAATCAGCAATCTATATACATGTAAAGAACTAATGACATAACAAAACCCGTTGTGAATGCTTGGACCGTTGATAAGAAAGCGATGTATATTCTCTTACAATACAAATGTGAAGATGCAGTGAGTGCATTAGATCCATCACCAACCTTCCTTAACTTAGTGTAAAGACGGAATTCGATTGCAATTTCAATCTACCATCATCTATAATTGGAATTGTTCCTCAGGCAATCATATGTAAGCAGATGTATTAGAAGTTTGAATCCCGGCTTCTCAAGGCACATATCAATGATTGGTGTTGCACGAACGTCTATAAACCAAAACCTTTTAATTAATTTTAATTCACGATAGTTACGTTATTATGCCTTCTTATTTGGAAGCGATTTTAATAAATCGACTTTGTCCAGATCTATAAAAGCAAAATTAAATGTTTAATGCAATGCCATTACCATAGGGCTTTCCAGACCCCAAGCAAAACTCTGCCTAGACACATTTCTTTTTTTCTGATCCGTTAGAACTGACTACTTTATGAAAACGGGTTTTATAATTAAACAAAATTATTCATTGGTTTATACCTATAATAAATCAGTTGATAAGATGGTGCAGAAGCGTAAATATATAATTTTAGAACTCTTATCGGGTAATATTTGTTTGGTGTGTGTGTTCGTGTAAATATTAATCACCCTACAAGAATAGTTAAATGTGATAAAATTTAGAAACTAAGAAAATAACAAAACTGTGTGTACACCTAGGGATTATCTTCCTGCAACTTCTAAAACCGATGCAAAAAAACGTTAATGTTGTCAGTTTCGTTGTATTTCATACATTCTAACTGAAAGCACCAAAAACGGCGACTTGACTTGATATTACAAATGTGAACATTCTGCTGACAAAGATAAGATATGTGATCTACAATGCAGGTATTTCTGTATGTGGCTGTATTAATCATGGGGGCCTCTAAGTCTTTAGATATTATCAAAACTGAGCGCCAAATCCTAAGAAGCACAGATTACACTTACAAATATATTAGGCATAGTCTGAAAGGTACTCGTGAATCCCTCAGGACTAGTAGGCTGAAGAGATTGAAGAAGCGTTCGTATAAAGTAACAATCCAAGTTCGTTCTAAAACTAAGTCAGCGAAAAATTATATATATATATATATATATATATATATATATATATATATATATATATATAGTGTGCAAACCTATCGAAACGTCGGAGTAGATGGCAATGCGGCCGCATATCTGTGACATGTCAAGAAAGTTAAATTCATCCATGCTAGATCCACGCCTCGCTATTCTATTCTTCTTTTTACAGAAAATAAAATTATTCGGCTTGCCATGGTTATTTTAAATATTTTCTTTCGTTTATCATGGTTATGCTCCGGTCAAGCATTTTTTGAAACGCTGCTGATGATGATATAGGACGCACAATATGTCATTATGCGTTTCATGGCAGCGTCTTGTTTATCAAAGACCGGAATAAGAGAATGTTTCTTATATCATAAATCCATTACAGTTCATCAGTAAACAAGACAAATATTTCTGTAGACAGGTAACGTTGACGTGGCGGAACCGACTTGTAAGATCCAAGCGCAACCGTTTCAAACATGCAAGGGCCGAAGACGAAGTTGTTATTTAGGAAGCGAGTTAAGTTAAAAATTTCTAAAATTTGCGAAAATTTATATGATTCCAATAGAAAATAATGAACACGCATAGGGACAATATCAAAACGTAGGTATATCAAACCCAACAATATAATAATTTGTTAAATGGTCCACCACATATAATTCGCTTACTTGACGCAGTTCTGCATTCATGGTTTTCGTAGCCTCATCAGTGGTAGGTTCAGTGTCCATTTTTACAGTAGCACAGAGCACTTTGGCAATGGCTTGGGCAGCGCCCTGCCTAACAGATGTAATACTGTCACTTAGATTGTGAATAAATTTGTCTTCATACAGATCTGGAGAGTGTTGACTTGCAGCCTCATTTTGTGCTAAATCATCCTTTTTCTTCAATTTTCAGCGTATTTGTTATTAAATGAATTTAAAAAATCAATATTAGAACATTAAAACTAAAAGCTACACAATATAAGTATAAAATTTAATCCTATAAAACTAAAAATTAGCGCAAGGCAAGAAACAGAAAAAGAAAAAATCTGTAACTGTTTAGCCAATATCGATCTTTATTAAAAAGAAGAAAAAATGTAGCAACAGCACACAATAGAATATGAGCAAACTTACAGTCACTTGTTTTCCATAACTTTGAATCCAGTATACCTAGGATATATGATTGGATAAACAAATTCTTCAACGCAAAAATCAAGAACAAACGTTAGTATGGGATATTCTGTGCGTCTAATAGCTGCGGTAATAATAACGTATCTGTGCCAATTGCTCTCCGTAATCTTTCTGTAACTGCTGAGTTAACGCACTAATCATTTATAATATTTGACTAGAGCAACTGTTGATGTAGTGAAGATGGACCATGTTGACCGTTCGGCGAAATCAGTGTACAGTAGTGCAGATACATAGCGTAATGACAGTCTAGTTATCATCCTCATCGTAATTATTTGTATGTATATAATTGTACATACATTTAGTTTTATTTATCATTAGCATTAGAATCTATTCAGGTTTATTTTCTAAAAAAATACTAAGCTAGTCTACATTGTAGTGCTTTATTTTAAGCCACCCACTCCATAAGCGTTATTAAATGTTTTATTAGGCTTTCATATCTAAACTTTCAACTATATGTTTTATTGTGTGTACATGTATTTAATAAATTCTTCATTTATTTAGATCAACAAGACACTCAGAATGGCGGATAAAAAGGACGTATTTCTGGATTTGTCAACAAGTGCTCCTCGTTAGAAAAATAAATAAGGCTCCATCCTTGTTGGCTCGTTCACGTTTGATGTATTCCCTTAATTCGTGTGCCCAGTTCTGTTGTCTTCCAGCGCCCGATTGACGTAAGAAAAATTATGGGCAGATTTTGATATAGCAGAAACAGTTGAAGTCGCTTATATCCAAAATGGGCAGTATATGACTCACCCGTCTACCAAGATGGGGTCCACGAGCGTTTCCCAGTTTTTGGTTAGAAACCCTTAGCGATATGGCATCGAAATGAGCTCAGTGCAGATTTCTAGTACAATCATCATCGTAACTTTCTTGTAGTGGTAGGGCAGCGTAAGTAGCTAGGTTTGGATTGAAACCCGCAAGGAAGCTGCATAACTTGTTTTGCCTTGCCTTAAAGCTGACTTGGCCATACGGGTGTTGTGAAGAAGTATAGTTTGCATCTCTCCCCTCTCTCTCGCGCTCCTCTCCTCGCCCTCTCCCATTCGCTTCTTATGGTTCATCATGTCCAGCCATACAAATGTCAAAAGTGACTAATGTTTCACTGCCATATAACCACGAGTGAAAAAAGTATATAAATGAAAGCAGAAATAATATATTAGACAAACTATTAGAGAGACTTACGAGAGAAAGAGAATGGCAGAGAGAAAGAATAACTAGCAAATATGAGGCAAACTAAACCTCGCCACAACACCATTATGGCCAAGTTAGTATTCGGACAAGGCGACGTCAGCAATACAGCTTCCTTGCAGATTTCAATGCATCACGTCATAAGAAAACCAAACCTCGCAGCTAAGAAAAGAAAGTTACGAAGAAGATTCTACTAGACATCTGCAACAAGATCGCCACTGAGCTCGATTCGATACCGCATCGCTAAGGGTTTCTAACCAATAACTATGATGCGCACGAGGACCCCATCCTGGCAGACGAGTGGGTCCTATACTACCCAATTTGGACGTAAGTAACTTCAACTGTTTCTGCCATGTCAAAATCTGCCCACCTTGCTTGTTACGCCAATCTGGTGCTGGATGAGAGAACAGAGCTCTACTGGGCAATCAAAATGAGGGCATACGCAAAACGTGACCGAGCCAACGAAGTTGATGGAGCCTTATTTGTTTTTCTAACGAAGAGCACTTATTGGCAGATAAAAGAATACGTCTACGGATGTCAACGTTAGTTATTCGTTGTTGGTAACCAGCACGTGCTATACTTCTCAAACAACGATGATAGAACGCCTGTAAGCGTCTCAAATCATCAACTTTAAGAGGCCAAGTTTCACAAGCGTATAGTAAGACTGCGCGTACAGATGCATTGTAAACATGACCTTTAAGGCAAAGTGAAATATTCGTGTTCCTCCATAAATGACGAAGGTTCGAGAAAGCTACTCTAGCTTTCGCGATTCGACTAGTTTATCGCCCGGGAGAACTTCAACTCCAGTATCCTGAATGTGTGAGAGTGTATTTAATGATAGCATCGATTACAAAATTAAACGATGATATAAATGTCTATGTTCAAAAACACGCCTTAACGTAAAACTACTATCTATACAAACTCGTCCTGAGCGGAATCTGGCCTGTTATACTCATTTAAGCGATTCGCGTGAAGCGCTAAGACGACGTACGATAATCGAAGCAGATACAACTGGAATTAAGCTTATACCACAATGGTTATCGTACGAATTACGATTGCCATTATGAAGAAAGGAATGATGGTCGACTCATTCTAATAAAGTGGTACGGTTTCCTCCTTCCATATAGAAGGAAAAAGTTTGGTCAACGCTCCTGAAATTATATCGCCATCATCCTTAAACAATTCTGGAAGCAAATCATCGTGACTTTTGGCTTTGCGGCGTTTAATAGATTGTATTGCATTGCGTACTTCTCTCTCAAATGGTTCTTCGAGACTAACATTCCACACTGTTGATGCAGACATGCTTTCGGGAATCGGAAATTGATCTTTGAGGGGTTCAGCACGCCTGTCAAGACGACTTATTTTATCGGTTATTAAATCGTAGTTACTATCATTTATCGTTTCACTAACTTTTAATTCTATCGGACCTGTTGCGCGAATAAGTTGGAAAAAACAGCGACTATTACCTGACGCTAAAGCTACTTCCATTTTTCAGCATTTCTAGTGCAAACGTTTTCGAGATCGACTTTAAGACTGCCCTTAAGTTGGCGTCTTATATTGCGAAGGGTATTATTATGAGTCGAGCCAGGTCGAATTTGGCACCATATATCAAGTAACTCCATAGATTTTACAGAGAGCCAATGATTAATTCTACGGGGGGTCTGTGAATAATGTAACATATCTTGGACCAAAGTGTATTCGGATTTTCACCATCCAGACCAGTTAGATTAGACTAGAATATTTTCATAATTTTGTCGGAAGGACGGTTGTTCGAGTTTGCCTACATCAATTTTGGGTTTATTCTTAATTATTTTCCCGGAAAACTTTAGTGCAATTCTACAACGGATAAGTGCATGGTCCTAGTCGAAATAAGCGTTCCAAAAAGAACGACAATCCTGGATGCAACCACGCCATCTATAAGTAATTGCAACATGATCTATTTGAGTCCACCGTTGTCCGGGTGCTGAAGGAAGCCATGTAGCACTACGTCTGAAATTTTTACTACTTAAATATAGTCTTTTTTCACCGCAGCTATCCAAAAGCCTTTCACCATTATAATTGCGCGTCGAGCTTAATGTATATCTTCCACCTAAATGAAATTCTGTTTTACCTAAGCGCCCAACTTGAGCATTCATGTCACCCATAACCAGGACTATATCCGAATTTCGTGCTTTACTTAGTAAGGAGTTTAATTCGAAGTAAAAAGCATCCTTGCTTTCTTCTGTGCTGCAATCGGTATGAGCATATGCAGATACAACGAAGAGACAACGATGATAACGGTTTCTTGCTTTGATTTTAGTATATGTATTTAAACGTGCCGCAAATAGTCGACCATTTAAAGGGATCCATTCGATTAAGCAAGCTTCAGCTCGTGCGCTTAGGGCAATACAAACGCACCATTTACCGGCTTGAGAAAACTCTGTGGAACCAGATGTTTGAAGCCAATAACGCGTAGATAGGGATGGTGCAACTAATTCTGTAATACATGTAGGATCCTTTATTCTGGTTTCAGATACGCAACATATGTCGGTTTCTAATTTATCCAACGTACGAGCAAGTGATTCTTGTTGTCCAAGTTGTTTTAATGTTCGCACATTAAATGCCCCTACCAGAACCATTTTGGATATTTGGCAATCTGATTTTTGGCTCAGTGTTATGATCTAAACCAACCATATTCATAGTATCTAAAACAGTGTTATTGTTAGATTGAGAAGAGAAAGAGGAAAGTAAGGAGGTAGAATCGGGGATAAAGTTGCATGTAGTAGCCCAATTTTGCTTATCCACCCTGCGGGGCTTAGCAGATAAGGCGACCATTTTTATACTACGCGACAGCCGATGCAGTATGCAATCATTTTAAGCTGTTTATTTCATGGTTATATAAATGAGTTGTAAAAGAACACTAGGTCGTTCATTTATAGTGATGGTTTTTATTCGGAGTTTTCCTTCTCCTAGATACTCTGCCAACCAAGGCTGATGAGCACTATCTGCCCAGATGCCAGTGGCAAAAGTTTCCTTCATCAACCGAAACTTGCCCTTCACGTCTGGAACGCTTGCTCTCATTCCGTCATTACACATTTAACAAAAAAACTTTACAGCGCAGTTATACCAAACTCGAGGCTTCACATGAAACATGATGATTACTGTCCCTTTATGACCCGGCAAGGTTCATGCTACCAATCCCGGGTTGACTAGCTTGAGCCCGCCGGTGGTCAGACCGGAATTTCTATGGATATGGTTATATGGCAGTTAAATATTAGTTACTTTTGGCTTTTGTACGGCAGTGTATGATGATGATAAAGAGAATGCGAGAGAGTTGCGTATGGACTATTTATCTGTTTCTTACATAGGGAAATTTTTAAGTTGCATGGCAAAATCATTTTTGTGTGCTGCTATGTGGACACATAATTCTCCTTCAGAATTATATGCTCTATAAGCTGACAATGTGTATCACATTTTATCTATAAATTATATTATATAAGCCGTCATTTGTGTTTCTCGATTCCTTCACAGGAACTGACAGTCATTCTAGAAGGGAACGACCTTTAGTAGAGAATTCAGACTGTGCGGACGAATCGAATACAGGATTATTGCTTAACTTGTCGTGGTTCAACAGGTTTTGACCATTATAACCTTGGAATCTTAATTTTTTTAAATCATGGCAATTTCGATTCTTTCGTTTTATAATGTTAGAAGTATTACCGCCGGTACGTCTTGACTGGTCCCACTAGTCATACGAAAAGAAATTTCTATAGTTTATGGCCCGTTATAAACGTTTAAAGACTGCTTGCGGCAACATATTCTCCAGTTTAATCTCACAATTGTTTTAATTGAAAATGAAATAAAATTAAGAGTCGAATTTTAAACGGAAACCATACGGCGAAATAGATGATTAGTTCCACAGATCGAAACTTAGCAGCATCTGAACCAAATAAAAATACAAGTTTTCGTTTATTTGAAGTTCAGCATTCGACATAACAATTGCGACTGGTTAAATACATATTACTGCGCTTAATTTCGTTGTTTAAAACATCACTCGAATAAAACAAACGAAAGTGCGACCGCAAATTTAAAGTCAAATTCGAAATAATAAAATAAGCTGTAATAAAATTATCTGTAGCAAATTCATTAGCAGTTAATAATCTTTCATAATCACGCATTTCAATATTAAAAATGATCGAAGTTATGCAATAAATCTCACTTCGCCAGCTATCTCCAGTAATTATTCCCCAAGCTTTGATACATATAATAATAATACGTACAAACTTAGGAAAATCTCTGAGATTGCGTCGAATGAAAGTTGAGCTCCGAATGAACAGAATATTCTAAATTTCATATAACTAGGTCACGTTTGTTGGATAGCTACGCGGACTATAGACTACAGTAATGCAGCAAAAATTTCGGATTTGTGGCATTTGGCAGCCTCCAACTCTCTGACAAAGGTGGACTCAAAAAGATCATGCAGCAATTAGTGATAGATGTTGTGATAAAATCCAGTATTGTCGATCTACTCGGAACCAGCGTTACTAAGTTATATTTGTTTTAGCTAATGAGCAGAAACTTTTTTAACTGAATGGATTCTTGAAAACAATGCTCGTAGTGGTCTAAGACGTCAAATAAGGCGCAGTCCAGAAAGTTAAACTCGAATCACTTTGTACCACAAAGGCCGAAAAGGTAATATCTGATGTTTGTTCAAACATATCCGCGAAACTGGTTTAAGAAATGTAAAAAGTAGCGAAACTGTAAATTATGGAAACAAAAACTTGATAACCGATAAATTGAGTCATCCTAATAAGTTGGTGAACACTATAAAAATCAAATTTCTTTGGTACCTGCATCAGTTGCGAAGCAAGAATTTTTGGATTCATCATCACTGTGGAACGGTAATCTCGAACAGACATCCTAATTGGAAAAACAGAACACAATCATACCTCTTAACAATTGCAAAGCTGCATGTCCATAAGATATGATTTCTAGCTTAGTTATGGATGGTGGAAGTTTAATTTCTGGACTCATTTTTTCGTACAATATGGAATGAGACCGCGTCACTTGCTTGGAATGGGTCGACCATCATTACAATCTTAAAAGAGCCAATCGTGATTCGTGTGATAACTATCGTGGTATAAGCTTGACTTCCGTTGTATCTAGATTTTCTTATACTAGAGATGAACAAGTAGGATTCCGCTCAGGACGAGGTTTTATGGATATTATTATTACCTAAAGGGCAGTTTTTGAACAACGACATCTTATATCGCCGACCAACAATAGCCGTCTTTCTAGACTTGAAGAGCGCATTTAACTCAGTGGAGACCAATGTTCTATTCGATATTCTGTCGAAAAGTGCCATGCTCACAATATTATACGCGCTCTCTGGTCACGTTAAAGTCTACAACTTCACTATCGGACATAATGTTCGTCAAGACTCTCCACTTTCCCCATTTTTGAAAAACTATTGTAACAGATGCTGTAATGAAAAACACCTCTATACATTCAGTATACAGGTAGATTAGTCGATCCCGAATAAGCAGTTGATATCGCATCATAATACGTCAATCGCGAATGTGATCGAGCCACCCTGAATAGAGAAAAATTTTAGATACCAATACAGTATCCCCAACCACTCAATTCAACTCGGCGATTCCAAAATGAAAATCTGGTCGAAATTAACAGGTTTGTATACCTTAGCAGCTCAATCAATAACTCAGGCAATATTTCTGACGAGGTGGGTATGAGAAACGCTAAAGCTAGAGCAACTTCCTTCTTCCTTCGCCAAATATTTAGAAACGCGAATATTTCTCTCTGCCTTACAGTTCGTGTTTACAATTCATACACTAGTGTGACTTGTCCCCTTTGTGTTGTTGATTTTAGACGCTAACTGGCAATCGACCATCGTTGGTTAAGCATGGAAGATGTATGTTACCAACAACGAATTACCAACGCTGACATCCGTAAAAGCACTTAAGGACCGGTCTATATGTGCTCCTCGTTAGAAAAACTAATAAGACTCCATAAACTGCGTTGACTCGGTCACGTTGAGCGCGTTCCGTCAACACGATTGCCCTATACAGCTTTATTCTCTTACACAGCGCCAGATTGGATTAAGAAACAAGGTGGACAGCTTTTAAAATGGCAAAAACAGTTAAAGTCAACTACATCCTAATTTAGTAGTACAGGACCTACACGTATGCGAGGACGGCGTCCGCGTACGAATCATAGTTCTGATTAAAATAGGCAGTCCAAACCCCATGACAATAAGAAATCTTTAAATAGTGGTTTTAAAATATGGGGACAGAGAAATGTTGAAATTTAAAGAAATATTCAGGATAAATATTTATCAAACAAAATTAATTAAGAAAATCATAAATAAGAAACTATTGAGATTTAATGGAAAAATAGACCAGACAAAACGATTAGTGGGTTTATAAGAGCCAAATGGAGAAAAGCACAGAATTCTGGTTCTAATTGATTCCAGATTAAGTAGAAAAATTAGGACATTAGCAACGAAATACAACATATGAAAAGTATTAAGACAAACACTTTCTATAGGAAATAAGCTACCGAATCAGAAAGAAGAAATAAAACACCTCAACACATCAGGGTTAGATGAGATACCTTGTGAAGATTGTAAGCTGAGGTATATAGGTGAAACTATACGTCCAATAAAGAGACACAGAGGGGAACTTATAACAGAATGCAAATATGGACATAATTATAGATCAGATCTGGGCTAGCACTCAATTGTGACAGATCATCAGATCAACTGGGATTCCCGTAAACGTATTGAATTATGTAACTGAAAATGATTAACCAGGTATGCTAGGAATCAATAGAAATAAAATCAATAATTAGACATATGAAGAAAAAAATATTAGGCCCAACATTTAATAAAACCTTCTCGAAAAGTAAGAGACGTAGATTCAAAGAATCCGAGTTAACAATAAATGTGACTAAGAGACCGGTGACGATGAATCTTCAATAGTGAAAGGAACAATTTACATATAGGATATCGACATAGAAATGTGTATCTCTGGTTGTAATACAATTATTGTGAATCGTGTGCATACATAAATATATATCCATATGAGATGTAGACATACATATGGAAAAACTTTTATATACTCGTATAAGATGTGGAGTAAACTCACATGGTTGCTGGTAGGCTTAGATATGCACAGTATATATATATATATATATATATATATATATATTATATTGATATTTAGATCCATTCTATGCTGATGTAGATATACCTAATATATGGTTTGTAGACAGTATATGTTTGCTTTATATATATATATATATATATATATATATATATATATATATATATATATATATATGACCTTAATATTCAAAAGTTTCACCAACATGATATTCTTATCGACTGGCCAAGAATAACAAAATTCAACAACAATCTACTAGTATCCAGCCAAGAACAAACAGGCCCTCGACTAGAATCAACAAACGTACAATCGGATTGGCAACAAACTGAAGTGGAAATAACAGAGGCGCATACGATGACAGAAGTCTCCAAACAATGTGAGCGTTTAACACTGCAATCAAAACTGGCGTTGTTACCACGTGAAAACTTTGCGCAACGAGGTGAAACGATCAACTATACTGGGAAAAATAGCACTTGTATATGTAACAGTGAACAATGCGCACAAATGGTTAATTCTCAAGCTATCAAAACAATAATGACAAGATCTCAGACATCACTTCGCAATACTGCGAGAATGACCTTTACATGCAAACACGCATACACACAAACACAAACGCATACACACTCACCAACTAGTCAAAACAAGAAACAGCAGTAAAAACGAGTCAGATTTGTTACCACTAGCATAATCATTGAAAACCCAAAATGTATAAATATGTATGATTGTATAAGAGATGATTAGTATTCACGAAATAAATGGCCTTTATCCACTTTGTTATTTGTGTTTTCCTAACTATAAGAATATATATACATGTTGTAAGCATAGTTTTACACATGGACATATAATTAGATGTTTAAACATTAACAAAATTGCATTTGAATGATATATTTATTGGGACATTCACATATGATATGCATATTATGTGGTGTACACGCATAGAAGATATGGGAAGAACTCATAATGGTTGCTTATTTAATATGTATATTATGATATATGCATAGGTATGCATATAGTTTGTACACAGATATTTAACTGAAAAAATTAAACTTATAGAGGATTAGAGTATAAATAGATGTGTATTTGGCGTCGTTCTCAAACAACTATTGCCAGCAGCGATATTATGAAATGATGCTAGTCCCTCATAAAAAAATATGATTCTCCAACAGATTTTGTAAAAGGATTTTTTGCTAAAATATTCTAGGCTGTGGTTAATTATAGCGGAAGGCGCATTGTGCCGTTACTTAGATGTAGTACCGTGGCATAAAATCTGCCATCATATTTACCTGTAGCAATAGCCACGTTTGACTGATTAAAACAGAATATTAGAGCACAAAATAAAAAAATACTCCGGAAAGAAAAATCAATATAAATAGATCTGCTTTGAACTAAGATACCACAATTGTCACATGTTGTTCACAAATTTCACTTACTAAAGATGATTTTTGGACAAACGAGCGAGTTTCAGTTGGGAACGCAGAGACAAGATTACCAAGTGCAACACAAGCTGCATCCCGAACAGGCCAGCTGTCATCACCAAAACAAGTTTCTAAGGCATCCAGAAGCTTTGGCAAATGGTTTACTAATAGCTGAGGATTTAACTTACAGCCAGCTTCGGCTATAGCAGCACAGGCAGCTTCGCGTACCTAAATTGCGCATTGAGATGGAACAGATTACATGATGACTCATTTCGATAAATAAAATTGAAACATAATATAGTTAAATAATGAAAGAATAACATGGCCACCATAGACATTAATTTTCTCCGATCCTTCGCATTTCATAATGATAAGCAGGCAAGATACTCGATTTCAAAATATCAAAAAAATTATACAAGAATATCATTTATACCAAATATTTGTTTAAATGAAATAAATTGTACAATAAACGTAATATGTATCAACATGGCGACATTCTCTCATTCGTAAAAAATCTTCCTGACAACAAAGAAATACATTCACGATGAGAATAAATGATAAAATAATAGGGCAGTGGTAAATTTTTTTCTAATGTTAATAGCATTGGACTAAAACTAATAATCTTATGTATTTTTAAATTTATTGATTCAATAATAGGGTCTCGGTGCTTAGTCAAATAAACAGGAGATTCCAGAGTATTAAGCATAATTTTCCGAATGCAGCTGCATAAAATTAAATTCGTTCAGAAACTTCGATAGAGGCTGATCTGTTTCGTGGTATAGAAGATAACAGGTAGGCGATTTCGTTGACGACAATCAGCAAGGCGTTGTTGAAAGTTGTATTAGGCTTCGCATCAAAATAAGGCAACGGCCGTTTCAAAGGCATTTAGGTTTGGGCCGTATCGGATACATTTTTTTAGCACAGTTGATGACTCTTTTCCTATATTTCTGCCTTCACAGCCCAATCATTAGCGTATTCGATGTCATCAAGCCGACCGACTCAATCTATCTCCGCTTCAGAGTGTAATGCTATGGCCTCAGCAAACGTTGATTAGCCAACGTAATTGAACAAAGTTGGAGAAATAAAAATCTTGTCGAACACCGGGACGAAACAAATAGACTCAACAGTTAGAATGCATTACTGATCAGATCCTTCACATTCCAATAGCCCTTTGTATAAACTATACGTATGCTTGAGCAGCACACAACAACTAGCAAAAGCAGCTGAACACTATCGATTAGTTATCAATCGTCTTCATCTTAATTATATCTGAATCTTGTGCTTGAACAAGGCAAATTACGAATTCTACTGACGGAAAGGTTATACCCGTCAGGCACTTACCGATTTTAAATTTGAATTGAGC
Organism: Eudiplozoon nipponicum; assembly: GCA_029291075.1. Lineage (NCBI taxonomy): Eukaryota > Metazoa > Platyhelminthes > Monogenea > Mazocraeidea > Diplozoidae > Eudiplozoon > Eudiplozoon nipponicum. Next base: position 51,160 of record JAQBSW010004141.1, read on the forward strand.
AACATCTTTATTATCTCGCTTATCCACTGAACAAGACTCAGCAGATAACTCGAACCTTTCTAAACGTATTGATTGCATTTTCCATATTTTCTGTGACCACCACATCCTTTAATTCCAGTGGGAATGGATTGATGTTCAATGATACTGTAACTAGATTAGTTGCCACACAAATTTAACGAGCATCATCTTCCTATAATAGTTTGGAGTTTTAAAGACACCGGAAAACTCATTCTGTACTTTTTCAATTAGTACAAGCACTCCTTCCATAAGCAGCACAGGAGATGAATTTAGGTTGTGAGACGTAATTGAAGGCATTTGACAGAAACAGGACAGAAATTTTAAAATGCTAACTTTGTGAGTTTAAAAAAAGCATATTTAGCATATGTAGGCCGTACCAAAGCAAAGAAATGCGTTTCAAACTGATGCATAGCAATCTAGCAGAGAAATATATTTATCATGCCAGCTGAGAAAGCAGCATAGCAAATATATACAAATTTGCTGCGCTCTTGCCTATTTTAGGTAATAAATCAAAACGAATAATGACCGATATCCTGACAACATGCTTCCCCAGTCTATTTTACTAATTGTTGAAATCATTTTGTGCCAATGTTCATCAGTTTCGAGTAATGCCAGGAGGAAGACGAAAGTTGACAATATCTTGTCATGATTTTACTTTATAGTAGAAATAACTATATCATATTAACAGCAATAATCTTAATAATGCAATTAATCAATGCTGAAATTAAGAAAAAACCATTACGTCAATAGGTTAACACCATGGCAAAGCTAGCACTCGCACAATAACGTTCCGATATAAAGGAATAGTATCATGGTTTTTTACATAAAATTTAAAAAAAAACTGGAGGCTTTCCAGCCTTAATAGGGATATTGACGTTATTTTTTCTATTAAAAATATGCTGAAACTCATTAATATCTTGCGTAATAATAGATTTTTCGATAGAGTATGCACTTCATTTCGGCTACACGGGCGTGTGTTCATTAATTCTTACAACGAAACCTTCCTGTTCATCCGAAATCACATGCGCCACAGACGACAGTTTAATTCTGTCTAATGATTCCTGTTATTCCAATATCTGGAACTTTTTATCGGAAAATGTGAATAGATAAACCGATTGGCAGCACACAATCTTTAGTGAGTGCATCGCGTTGACTTGGGAGCATTTTTGGATCTGAATCTATGACAAGCTCGATGACATTGTTTCTGGCCAAAAAGATATCCTTGAAACAATAAGACAGTCATGCAGATATTGATAGCGTTGTCAGTGCGCTAATCGAGCCTGCTCATCAATCAACTGCGTTTTTATGGTCTAAACCTGTGGTGAATTATAAATTGAAGTATATCTATGAGGGAATCAAACTAGTAAGAATAATTAATAAAATTCCAGTTTGCCCTGTTTCACAGACGTTTGTCATAATATTTCATGCAGGAATTTCAATAGGTTTATTATTAAACATATTTATTGTTCTAAACTATGATGCACAAAATCCGGAAAACTGATATTGTTTGCAAATACAAAATTTTGTATACAAAGATAATCGAAATTGATGTAATACATGCTAACTAAATGTTGGCAGTTTTAAATTTTAAAATAATAACCATACAGAAAATAGTATGCTTACTGAATGATTATCAGCATCAGTTTGAGATATATAAAAGTTAAATGTCTCGTCTAGATGTTCCTCCATCAACTTTTTACCCATTCCGCAGGTGACAAGATTCCACGTCTCCTGATTATAAAGCCGTACACCTTCAGCACTGTAATACCTATTAAGCGCCATGGCTGGTAATAGAATTCCATAAACCGTGTCTTTCTCAATCCCAACGGGCCATTTAGAGTTGAAAAGTGATCTTACTGCTCTAGAAGCGGCCATGCGAACCTGAAATTTGGCAAACATTAAATTGCAAAAGGCTAATATCTTTAACTTATGAGAAATGTTAACTTAATCAGTAAAAGATAAAAGGAGGAATTTTCCTTTTATCTACATATTTCAATCCAAACAAAATCCTTTATTAACGGATAGCTTAATTTCATCTATCAAATGTATATAATAAAGGGGCCAGTACCGATAAACTAATAAATGAGAGCATAAATATAATATTCTTTATTTTAATAATCCCATCAAAATCCGATTCTGCATTTACTCTCTAACAAGCATCGGCATATTTGCGATATTTATAAAATGCGAGATCTATTCGTTGGTGACATTTAATAAATAAACATTAATTAATAGTTATGCTACAACAATGCATCACTCCAGAACAAATATTAAATGTTGTTTAAGATGAGGAAGCATGATTACATGTCCAAAATCCAATACTCCACATATCTACATAAAAATCGGAGATTTTGTTTCACTTAAGGATTAATTTTTATTCGATGGAAAGATCAAGTCATTGTCAGATCTCAATAGCTGAACGTCTGGCAGTCTATAAATTGCAAAACAAACAAGACTATATAAGCTCTCCTTATATTTTCATAGCAACGCCTGTTGAATCGGGCTCAGTTCGAGAATTGGCTGTCTGTTAGCATAAATCGGGCTAGATAAATTGCTATCGTTTCTGCTATTGTACCTCGTCGTAACTTGAACGCAAAGCATTAAAAATTTCAATAATATCTTGTGCAATTGCAGATGTCCATTCAGTATTAGATTTGCCAGAGGGGTGTAGTGGTAACGTTCTTCCGTTTTAAATATTCTCCGACTGATCAACAGGGTCACCATTTTCATGTAACCGATTTCTATTTGCGATAGATCAAGTAAATATTTGTCTATATCTCAATGTACTGAATCACCAGAATACCATGATTTATATATTTTCTAGTTACCCTAATATTATATTTGTTCAACTAGCAGGATAAGATGAGAAATGGTATTCTGGCAAAAAAACGGAACTCTTTCACCTGCTTATTAACGCTTCTTTTAAAACGAAGGTGTGTATCTTTCGTGTGCAGAATAATTAGATTGTCTATTGTTTGACTTTGGACCAGGGTTGACATCTATGGATTTTAAAAAAACTGGAACACGACTTTGCCAACATTTCAGAAAAGACAGCAGTAAATGTCAACATCAAATTTTATTTATCAAAATACATGCGTAAGTTTTCGATCAACCTAAGAAGTTCGATCGACCAGACGGTCACCAGTCAGAATGATATAGCATTGAAACGTCTGTGTATAATCAAGAGATGAACACATGTGCAATGACAGAACATAACATTGAAACCTCGCACGTGTATTCTCTAGACATGGCTTTAAATATAATTACAAAATGAAAAAAAGAAATCTGATAACCACATATGGAACTCTGTGGCTAAAAAAAATTCAACCTGATTTATGCAGCCAGAAAACACATTGTCAGGCAATGGGACTGAACTAAAGTGATACACGCAAATAACTGATCGTTCCCTTATTTCATCCAGTCACTGCATTAAATTTTTTTGGTATTTTTTCTTCCGGAGAAAATAAGATAAAATTTCGTTTTATCTTTGCATATTGAAAGGAGAAAATGAATTTCAGTAAAGCTGGCATTATCAAAGATAAGATTACATTCTGTATTTATAACTTTGGCAGTGATTCGAGATTAGCATTCTATATTGACGATACAGGAGCAAGTTCGATGGTCGGGAAGGATGCCGTGTTTCAGATATATTGTTCATGTATGAATTCAAATCACCAATCATAACCAGTAAGCATTTTATAAAGTGCAGTGGAAAAACAAGTTGTAGTACGATTTTGAGTATGAAATGGAGTTCATGCACGTAAAAGATTGTACGGCATCAAATTTCAAACTCTTCCAGTTTTAATTGTTTGTTTATCCCTTCGAAAATAAATATACGTGAAATTTTAGATATTTACAGGGAACTTTCTTTGTGTCCGACAGAACTTCTTTATTCTTGTGTTTATAAAGAATTTTACAATATTTAATCAAGAAGCTAGTTGAACTAGCCTAGCCAAAATAGAGCTCAAAGAACGTTATTGTAGCAAGTCTATTATTGCAGGAGTATTAAGCCACCACATTTTCCAGAGATTTGGTATACGGTGTATACAAGTCTAAACTAAATGACAATTGAACTCACAAAAGGTATGCGTATTTCAGAACCAATTAGCGTTGCAAGTAAGAGTCGGATGGGACTGGTGTACTGAATAAAGCTTTGCATGAGAATGCCAACAATGACACGTGTACAATACATTTTGAAGGACGAAATAAAAACATTGGAGCAATTAGACAATAATACAGAACAGTTTTAAGCAATTTTACATAGAAAGTGATTGGCGTTAGAATTTTTTTTGCAAAAAGAGCAAACTTAAAACCAACTAATGTTAAGCAGAAGTGATTTAAATGCGCAAAACAGCATGCATTGACAAAGCAACGTTTAAATACACTTAGCTATCTGCAGAAATACAAAAATTAAAATAATTCATTGCCATAAATACAAATTCACATAAATAATGAAAAATCTGAATACATACAAATGTTGAGAATCTCATCAGTGGTAAAACTTAATTATTGCCCCGGGAAAGTACGTCGATTGAAATAGGTAAAAGTGAACAAAAGATAATATATGAAATTAAAATGTTTGGTTGAACTTGTAAGGTTGTTTCTCAGCTCACACTGTTTTTCATAAGATGCAAGTAGTTACAAATGCAATATACACAAGCTCAATGGTCAGTCTGCGTACTTAAACCACTGCGAAATCTATTAGTAAAGTGTAGTTAAAAGTACCCGTGGTTTTCGGATTAACACCTGATAGTGAAGATTACTCTTGGACGTTTCGATTCCGTATTTTTGAAATCATTAACGGACCATGATAGCACAAATGTACACAAAAGTTACAGTTATAAAGCAAGTGATACCATATCGATTATACTGATCTAAGTATATAATTTTTATGCACTTCTCGGTAAATATTGTCATAATAAGTGCCCCAGGGTTTGTACACGACCAAATATACAGGCTTTAATTACTACCTTTTTACACGTACTTAAACATAAACAAACTCGTATATATCCGTATGTGATTAAATTCCTGCATGATAATGTTGAAGAATTCTAAAAATTATTGCTTATGTGCATACGATCAGTCAAACACATGAAGTCGAGTCTATCTATGTATCTGCACAATCATTGATAATCTATCCTACCATCAAAGAGGTAATGGAAATAAGCATGATTTCTACTTATTTTGTTTTTAGAAATGAATATTATAAGCAAGTTTTATGTATTCCAAGATAGATTTGTTAAACTTAGACAATCAAGTGAGTGAACTCAAATACACGATTGATAATGAATCATACGGTTAATTTCTCATTCTAGGTGTTAAATTAGTTAGAAAGAGATGCTTACCGAAGGATGCTTATTCAGATATCTTTCGTAATTTCAAGTCATGACATCGATATGTAATGAAAATCGGCGTCTTAAAATCAATGACAATTAGGCGCCTGGGAATAGCAAATATTAGACACTGAGAGGTTGAATTAGGTAGACTGCGAGAAATATTCCGTGCTAATAAATACCATCTAAAGTTATTAGAAGCAACTATAATACATGGCAGATGTAAATCTAATTATAATTAGAAATTGCGGAAGTCAGATATAAAAATGGAGGATCGTGGGTTCATGGTAATAACAGACTAAACAAAGGAATAAAGGAAAAATGGTGGAATCGAAATACAATATACAAACCATTGCAAAACAACCTATTACTATATTCATCAAACACATAGCAAAAGGCTAATTTAACTATTAGACACAGCGGGAATGTATGGACTGGTATATCATGAATATGATTGAAATCATGCGCCTATTTAAACTAAGAAAAGAACAACATAGAACTTCATGCATGGTACCAACACTATGGATTTTAATGTATGCTATAATTCACCAAAATTGAGAATTACATCATCATCATCATCATCATCATCATCATGTGCAGCCATACAAAAGTCAAAAGTGACAAATGTTTCACTGCCATAAATTACAACTGCCAGAATTACAACTATTTTTGAACACCTGTTACTCCAGTAAATCCATACACTCTGGACTTGATCGATATCAGTTATCACATTTCGCGGTAATCATGACATCATTCAATTAAATATATAAAATTTAGATACTGTTTGTGGCGAACCACTATATATGCAATTATGTATTAGGTGTTGCGCACATAGTAACAAATTAGTTCAATTATGACCAGAAGGATAAACCAAAGACAGCATTAACGGAAAGTATAATCTCGTGCTTACTGGCAACTCATCAGTAGGAGCCGATATTACGCCCTTTACCCACCATATATTCAAGATATCATTGACTGTTTAATTGTATTACCTATATATATATATATATATATATATATATATATATATATATATATATATATATATATATATATATATATATATATCTGGACTACTAGAGATCAGAGTCGCGTAATTAAATTTGCATTCCATATATATGCATCGCGGTTTGATCCTTGCTAGCCAGTTTGTCATCGTAGACTGATGAAGATTATGAAAGATCGAAATGCGTCAATACATGTGACTGACATTAGCTTTGCTATCCTGATCGACGACTGGTTAAATACAATGAGATTGGCTTTTAGCGAATTTTTACCACCAGTTGCGCAATCATTGTTTTTTAATCATAAATTTAGATAAATATATATTTAATCTTCCTTACCATCAAAGGTACTATTACTTTGTTATCTTACTGCATCCATTAACTTCGATCCTCTATAGTGTACCACTTATTAATAAGCCCTGCTTTTACAATATTACTACAATCTTACTTTCATTAGGCAATTTCTAATATATGTTCTCTCTCTCATCAGTTTAAACTTGTTTATTAACCGTTGAATACATGCCGTTAAAGTATTCTGCGACCCGTTTTTTCACATTGTCTTGCCCTTTTCCTAACCTGGACTGTCAATCGAAAATACTTCAGTCAACAAAGTAAGTGCTAAACAATAGGTTTGATGTGTGCAAATTTTAATTTGCATAAGCTTCATTAACATGAACGTACCCGTGCATTAACTACATTCAATTTACTCCAGTCATAAACGACCACACAACCATGGTGCACGCTTATCAAGTGAATCGCCAGTATGTGCTAATAGTTTAACTTGAAATCCTGTGTTGGAACCATGTACCAACTCGGCAATCATAGAGTTGGCACCATGTACTTATTCGGCAACCATAGTGTTGGTATCATGTACTTAAACAATAACTCTAACGTTGGTACTCTTTACAGGCTCAGAATATATATTGTAGATAGTGGGTTGGCTTTGAAGTGGCGTTGTCGAATACTTTATATGAAGTTGATTTAACTACTGTAGGTTTACACATTCGCATAGAAGACAGTACCGTCCAATTGTCCCACATTCCAAACCTAAATGTACAGTGGGTATACGGCGTAATGCCTGCTCCTACTAATGAGTCGGCAATAAGCACGAGACGCACGTGTATATGAGTATACACCTTTCGATCATGCTAACTTTGATCTATTCTTCTGGTAATATTAAAACTGTGTTACATGGTGCGCACCACCTAATACATAATTGCCTATTTATTAGTTATCCACAAAAAAGTATATAACTGTGCCACTATATCATTGCACGTTCACTTGGATCAGTATATATACGTGGGCAAATAAACATTGCTCATGATGTGAAACAATGAAATTAGCAAGGAGGCTGTATTGTGGATGTTTCTTTGTCTCAAAACTGATTTGGTCAAAATGATGCTGTGTAGAGGTTTAGTTTGCCTCAATTTTGTGTATTATCTAGGTAATTATACTCATGATATATATATGTATTCACCCTCAAAATTTAACATTTTTCGATAATTTGTTTTCCTAAATTTATTTTTGTCATTACTATTACTTTTGTAATTTGAATTCTTTTGCTCATTATTCTTCTTATGTTTAACTGACAGTGAAACATTAGTTGCTAATGACTTTCGTATTGCTGTTCATGATGACGACAATGATACGCGCAAACACATACACGACGCAAACTTATATAGTGAAAAATCAATTCTGGTTACGATTTCTACCGGTCAGTACAAATGAAGCTGTTTAAATGGAATTTACTACCTGACTGAACAATTTTCAAATCTCACTGTGAAAAAAGCTTGTCATTGAAAGCCGAAATATTCGGAGTGATAATGAATGAACAAGGACCGGGAAATAAATTCATTTATTTGCAAAATCATGCGTACCGAACCTTCAATCTGAGTTTCTATTTAATCAACACATTTTGTCAAAATCAAACGAAAAATATTCACAAATAAAATTACTTACATTCTGTTATTAATTTACACATATATATATATATATATATATATATATATATATATATATATATATATATATATAACAAATATGTGATATACATTCATGCTGCTTACGCCACAGTAATTTGCTTATTACCACTGCAGTGCATGTACTCAGTTATGTATTTTAGTTGATATAACCAGTCATACATAGTAATTTTCAATAAATATTTACACTAACTGCGCTTTATAACCAATTTCCGATTTAGTAATCTAATACTGAATGCGAAAGATTATGTTGAGCAACGGTGGTGGGGATAGATATTCAGAGCAAATATTTTATGTTAGTGTGAAAGTCTAATGAAGTTATTCATTAAAAATTTTAAAATTCCGTTAAAATCTTTGATATCATGATGATCAAGGAGTCAGAACGAAGGCTACATAACATAGGGTGAAATAATTACGAACACGTATGGACTTCAAACAGGCTAAACACTCTTTTAGGCGGTCGATAATCTGGCTCGGAATTCAAGACTATGCACTTCGTTATTAGCCCACATTTACTTATTACGACGAAGTAAATGGCATTTCCATTGGAATGATTGAATCCTGGGTTGGAACCTATTATTTCTGCTAGCTGAAGTTTAAAAGTTTTCCATTAATTACCATTATGTCATGGAGTGGATTAAATCGATGATCTCATTTATTCTAAAAAGCGGCACTTGGTAGGTCTACTCTTTTAAAGATCGTTTCATCTCTGTCAATCCGGCTTTCAGTTAAGTTCTTCATAGAATTCTAAATAACGAAATATACTTTTTTAATAAATCAATAACTAGTATCAGTGCTTTGAACTATCAAAATAGATGTGTGAATAGGCGCTCTTTCTTTACAAACAAAGCTAGCCTCATTAATCACTGTTATATCCACATCTTGAGGACATTTGCATTCACTTCTTTCTGAAAATTCCCAAGGTATACAATATCGTCTCCTTATTACGTAATATCATCTAAAAAACCGATCAAAATCTGTAAATATTAGCACTGGTCATTCGAGATCAGCGTCTATCTGTTTAGATGATCCACAGAGAGTAGTACCCGGACCAATACTCCCAATCTGATTTATCACAGATTCAGGTCTAGGATAACTAATTCAAGTTGGGTAAATATATCGATGACATGATAGTAGTTTTCAGCAGACCAGTTTAGAGGAAAATATTTCCTCAAACAAAACTAAATTAACAATTATTGATAAATTAAAACCTCTGTAACCCATTGAAAAGAATATTATTAAAGAAGAAAATAGTCCTTTAATTTCAAAAAAACATTCCTCGTTTAGATACTTAGCAGCACATATACTTTTGAATTGTGCGTAATTTGAGTTTCGGTATTCTGTAACTGTTCAGGCGTTACTTTCTCTAACAAGCTGCATTTGAAATTTTATTCATATATTACGGTTTTCACAAAATCTTGTTCTTTACAATATAATCCTATTACTATTTAGTGTTTAGAATCGTGTATATTGGGAACATTCAGAAACGGGAAATTTAATAATTCTGTTTTTCGGGTCTTATTTCTTTTCAGACTATTGATACAGGTGTATTTTTACGTAAGAAGTACAGTCCTTTGCCTATTATTAAAGTAATCAAATATATTTAAGTTCGATTAACATGGAAGCCAATCTTAAGTTCGAGGACACTGACAATTTAGCTCAAGATATTGGAGACATAAATTTAATAGACGTGGAAGGGAAAACCAGCTTATCAGACTCGAATAGGTGTATTAAGACTGAATCAGACTTGGCATTAATGGGGTTCTCATTAACCAATAGGGTTGGAGCCTCTACACCAGAAAACATCAATAGTCGAATATATAAAAATAGACGAATCACATAAATTATAATTGTTTGCTACTAGAGGCGAATTTCAATGCCTGACTGTTCGAGTAGTGTAGGGAGATTTATCCAAATTACACAGATCAATCGTAAAATTAAATTAGAATTCGGACTTTTTAATAGAGCTTGAAAATACCTCAAAATGCCGAGGACCCTAACTAGTCCCTGTACTAAAACACTCACTTAAATATTTGGATAACCAAAACTCTATTAAATAAGCATAAATGTAATAATCAAAACGATTTGACGTTATAGATTCAATCTACATCATAACAGTAGATCCAAAATAAAATGTTGAACGCATATTTAAAGTACCAATATTAGAGATATTGCCCATAATCTTAATAATATGAGGATGATTTTGCTTTTTTTTGTTTTCAAATAAACTTTAAAGATGAGTAATATCGCACCTGACTCCAATTATCTGAAAGTCCAATGGTAAATTGTTTTATCACTTGAATAAAGCGAGACTTCGATTTTTCTATACCGAGCTTTTCAGAATTAACACACTGATTGTTTTCAACGAAGGCTGCAAACAATTCGTAACCGGTTTCTCTTACAAAACGATTAGTATGCCCAACAGCATTAAAGAGCAAAGAAAACAACTCGTCATCCAGTTCAACCTCGGTATCTGCTACGGCCATACCTTTAATGACATATTGTAAGCATTTCAACCACGTTTCTAAATGCTTCCAACCAGCCGTATCATGGAGGATGTCTGCCTGAAACTTAGAAATGGATCAATACTTGTAAAGCTTTGCGTTCACCATCGCCACACTGGCGTTCAAGATTTTCTTTTATGCCAATTTTAATGGCTATCAGAAAGCGTTCCTTAACCTCATCCGCATATTTTTCGCAAATATTTCCCATAAGCTCACCAGCTATAATCCTGATTCTAAATTCATCATTAGTCTGATGTTCCATTGCCTTAGAAATTGCAAAGGTTTTGAAATCGTTATTACTGATCTGTTCGAAAGATGCTTTAGAAATCACAATTTTAGTAACAACAAGCGCCCCAAGCACCTAGACATATGATAATCAACAATTACATCTTCCCATGATTTAATATCACAGAATTTATTAACGATCCATTTTACCAAACAAGTTATATCATTGCCATTAAGATTATGCTCTAACAACATATTCTCAGCCTTCTCTCTGTTAAGTTTTACAGGAGAACAAGCAAGCTCCGCACAGGATAATATATCCGCCATTCCCAATAAGAGGCAATATAATCCGGTTCACGGAAGAGTACAACTATAAAACAAATAAACATAATAATTAATTTCAAATAATCTTAAATATTATATCACAAATTTAAAAACAAATATAAAAATATTTACATTTTTAGAAAAAATAAAATAGTATAGGAATCGTTTTATGCAATTCCCTGGTATCTATGCTTTTTTGACAAAACATCACAAATATACGACACACAAATTAAAAAAATAACTCAACGCCAGAATAGAGTAGTTAAACGAGTCAAATTAAATGTTGCCAAACGCCCCGGCTTCAAGTAAATGCCGTACGACGTTACAAACTCGGTTAAGGTGCTCTGAATAGAGATTAGTTGCTGATATGGGGGCCCTTAAGAGGGCCAGGTAATACGTTCGCTGGAAGTCTTCCGAAGTGAAGATGTCCTAGAGCCTTGGGTGGACTCTGGTTGAATGTTGACTCCCGTGGTTGAGCTGTGATCGCGTTGTGTATGGTGTCATGCAGGTCCTGCACTCAATTGGCTCGTCTCTCTGGTATCTCGCATCAAGACGAGTAGGGATTGACAACCGGTAAAGTGCAATATGCGCTGACAGCCGATCAAGCAAATACGCGAGGCAGGTAGAATGCAAATGTCACAACTGACTTGCATGGTAAATTACCGTGCTTAAATAGCATGCAATGTGTGCTTGCATACTATTAGTTAAACGTCGTTTAACGTGGTTAAACGGCAATTTGCTTTTTTCTCATTGGTGCAACGTAAATAGATTTGAATTTTATTTACGCAATATGTCACCGATTGATTTGTGTCGTTACAACACTTTCCTCTCTGAAAAAAAAGAAAAAATATTCCTCTCTGCGAGGCTAGATAAGAAATGCATGACAGAGTTCGAACCAAGTTAAGGAAAAATATGATGAACCATAAGTGCTGGGCTTAAATATGCTTGTTGGTTGCTTCAACAATGATATGATGCCAGGTAACCACTAGGAATTGCTACACAAATTGTTAGCTCTAGTGGACGGTCATAGCACGTGAGGCAAAATAGAGCAGTGTAAGTTTTTGGAGCCGCAGCGTGAAGATTTCGAGGTAAATCGCCTCTGAATTTGCCAGGTTTAAGATAAAAAACCTAAGCAGGTTGGATCGTTGTCAGTGTTTGTATACGACCAAAGGAGCTAAAGTGCTCGACGTTGTGGTCATAGCATTTGTGAGTGGTCTTTGTGAAATGGATAAAGTTGAGATATGCATTGAAAGTGGCCTGTACCATGATATGAAGCTGATCACTACTTAGTGTTGCTACACGAAAACGTTAGCAACTAAGTAGCTGGTCATACCAAAATGGGCAGTGTAATGTCATGTGTGAGAAGTACATTATAATGTGAAATATATATACATTAAAATCAAAGGTAATTGCATAAAAAAATGTATACGAACATTGCCTCAGAGGTGGCATAATACCAAAGAACTGTTCAAAAATGCTACACAATTGTTAGCTAAGAACAGGTGGTTATGCCACGTGAGACAAATACTAAAAATTAACGTAAAGTTTAAAAAAAATTTTATAGTTAAATGTTAATGTTTAAAAAAAATTAATTACGCGTTATACAAAGCAGGTTGAGATTGTGGGCAGACGGAGCCTGAGACGTGTGTAGAAGGTTGAACGCTCTCAGGATCAGGTGGTTCGATAAACGGTTTTAACCTGTCTATGCTTACTGATGTCGGTGTAGCGCCTTGCATAATGATGAAGTATTTTGGCTGTTTTAGTAAAATCGGGTAAGGACCGCGATACTTGGGTTGTAGTGGTGCAACAGCATTATTGTTGCGAACGAGTACTCTCTTGCAGCTGTGGAGCTGTGGGTGAACGAAGACTGGACGAGGCGTGTGTCTCGGCTGCTGTTCAGACATGTTACCGAAATGAAGTCGAAGGCGGGTAGCTTCGTTTTGTGGGTCATCTTGTGCCGGTAGTAGACGTGGGAGCTGACTAGGCAGGCGTAGATCCATGCCATACAAGAGTTGTGACGCAGACGTTTTAATGGATTCTCGAGTACGAGAACGCATGGCCAGCAGAACTAAAGGTAGTGCATCGACCCAGTTGCCATTAATGGACGAGGATGCTAAAGCTGCTTTGAGTTCCCTATGCATTCTCTCTACCATGCCATTAGCTTGGGGATGGTAGGCAGTCGTCTGGCGTAAGATGCATCCCATGTACCGCAAGGTGGTTTTGAAACGATCAGATGAGAAGCAAGTGCCTCTGTCCGTGATGACCTCATTGGGAACACCGTAATTGGATATCCATGCAGAGATAAAACCGTTAGTTACTTCGTCTGCAGAAATGGTGCCAAGAGGTAATGCCGCAGGCCACCGTGTAAATCTATCGATCATAGTTAGAAGGTAGCTGAAACCTTGAACCTTTGTCAGATGAACTATGTCGATGTGGACGATGGCTAGGCGAGAAGTAGACCGAAAATGTTGCAACCTAGAACGAGTGTGTCGTGTGATCTTGTTTTTCTGACAAATTGCACACTCTGAGACCCATCGTTTAACATTCTGCCTAAGTCTATGACCCCAGAAACGATCTGTAAGAAGTCGGACAGTCGCTTGGCTTCCTGGGTGAGAAATTGAGTGAATTGAATCGAAAACCTTTCTCTGAAGGCTGGTCAGCAGAACTGGCTTGTTGGGCTGCGTACCCGTGAAGTAAACAATTGGTAAGCCTTCCCACAGACGGCATATGAACTTGGTTGGGTGACGGGCTATTGATCTTTGAATGTGAATGTCACCGCGTTGTTCAGTTCGCAGGAGAGTTGGCGTTAGTGCAGGTTCACTGAGTGCCACGGAGTTGACAGTGAATGGTGACGGCGAAGGTGGTTGTAGAGAGACGTCTGGCCTAGACAGGGCATCTGCAATGAAGTTCTGTTTGCCCTTCACGTGAAAGACGTCAAATTGCCATTCGCTTAGACGAGAAAGCTGTCTTTCCACTCTGGCAGGGTACTTGGCGATAGATGAAGTTGCGTTTCGAAGTGCGCTAACTAGTGGTGCATGATCTGTGAAAACAACAAATCTGCTACTGCCAATAATGCTGATAAAATGGCGCACTGCGTCGTGGATGGCGAGAAGTTCTCGGCCGAAAGTGTCGTACCTCGTTTCTACTGGTTGGAGAGTACGCGAGTAGAAACTGATAGGCTTCCGAACTCCGTCGATCTCTTGTTCCAAAGTGGCTCCAATAGCGAATTCAGAAGCATCTGTCGTGAGTAGAAATGGCTTTTCGAAATCTGGATGCGTTAGCATTGTGGCATTTGCTAACGAGTTGATGGCAAGTCGAAGTAATTCCTCGTCTTCGGATGACCAAGCAATGATGGAATTCTTGCTCAGTCCTTTTCGGTTCCGCAGGTGCCTGCACAAAGGATAAAGTTGTTTTGAAAGGCCTGGAAGAAACTTGCGATAATAGTTTAGTACTCCCAGGATTTTCTGCAAATCGCTCAAAGTCTTTGGTGACTTGATATTCTTGATTGAATTCGTCTTTGACGGCAACGGTTGAATACCTTGGGCCGTGATACGATGCCCTAAGAAGTCGACGGATGAAGTTGCAATCTGCGTCTTGTCACAGTTGATCTTGAGTCCGTGGTTGGATAAGCGCGAGAGGACATTTCGTAGATGTTTCGCATGAGATTCTAGATCTGGACTGAATACCATAATGTCATCGAGATATGAAATACAATAAGCAGAGTCGTCGCGAAGTATGTTGTCTATGAATCTTTGAAATGTCTGAGTAGCACACTTAAGTCCAAAAGGCATGTAAAGATATTCAAAAAGGCCAAATGGAGTGATGACAGCAGTTTTCTCGATATCCTCTGGTGCTACCGGGATGTGATGGTAGGCTTGTCTAAGGTCAATTACTGAGAAGAAATTGCTGCCGTTGAGTTTTTCAAGTAATGTGTTGATATTTGGAATAGGATATGCATCAGATTTTGTCACTGAATTTAGCTTACGGTAGTCTCCACAGGCTCTGTACGATCCGTTTGATTTTGAGACTAAGTGCAGTGGTGACGCCCATGAACTTTTCGATGGTCTGATGATTCCCTCTTCCAAAAGCCTTGAGAATTCTTCTTGGGCAGCTTTCAGCTTAGCAGGAGCCAGTGGTCGCTTCTTGAGTGCAATAGGTTGTCCTTCTGTGACGATATGATGCATCGTGTTGGAGACTCGCAGATCGGATTTGTTAAGATCAAAAAGCGATTTGTATTTTCGAAGAGCTGCTGATATCTCTGCTGAATGATGCACTGGGGTTGGTTGAATGACCTGTAACTCCAAACGCTCGGAGGCAAGTGTCCAAAAGCTTTGTTCAAGTCCGGTGGAAGGGTCGATGATCTTTTGATTGGCAAGATCAACAATGAGCCGAAATTTTAGAAGGAAATCAAGGCCTATTATATTATGTGAGACCTTGGCAATGATGAAGTTGTGGGAAAATTCACGTCGTAGACCTATGTTGAGTGTGCGGTATTGGCAGCCATAAGTTGGTATGGGCTCGCCTGTAGCTGTTGCGAGAAGAACGCCTAGCGACATCTCGGCCATTGAATCACCTTTGAGAACTGAGACTGCCGCACCTGTGTCTACGATGTACTCTTCGCCAGTTTTGAAATCAAGAAGGTGCAGAAGTTCGTTTGGCTGTTTGGCCGGGTCATGCAAACAAGTAGGCTGGTGATTGCAACCGGCATTGTCTGTTCGGTTCTCTATGTGAAAAATTCGTCGTGGACGAAAAGAGTCGACAGGGATGTCGGATTGTAGTTGGCTTCTTCCCTGTCGCGCCGTTGATGCTGTTGATGTGCAGAAAGTACGGTCTTCTACTTCCTGCGCCAGACGTTTCCCGATGCTGATGCACCCTTGTGCCTGCGGTCTGTTGTCCTCTCCGTCAGCTGTGGAAATTGACACTCATTCGGAAATTCTTCGGAACGACAAAGACAAACTTGGCAAGCATAAAAAACTTCTGGTGGTTATAACACCAGTTCTTTGGAGCATATTTATTAAATGATTGCGGAGATCTCGATCGCCGCCTACCATTATAATTTGACTTGGAAACGAATTTTGGTCGAGCATTCACATGATTTATCTCCGATTTGGTAATGGCCAGTCCTTCTAGAAGTTTGGCCATGTTCGCCACTGTTCTCTCTAAGGAGGAGATTCTATCATCTTGCGGAGGTGAAGAAAAGGATAATGGATTCACTTTGGGTTCCAAAACCCTATATTCTAACTCACATCTCTCAGATAAGTCATCTATAGAGAGAGTGTTGGGGAGCTGTCTGGCAAAGAGTTTTAATGTTTGGGGAAGGTTGTTAATAAAAACAACCTTAGCCTCATGGTCAGAAATGTTGGTTTTATACCAACGTTTCCGTAATTCCCTCAGTATTTCTATGGGGCCAAGATTTGGCATATCTAACTGCGCATATTTGTTTATTATCTGCTCAGTTTCAGTGGGTCCAAGCAAGGATTCTACCTCGTTTTGTAGGCCCAAAATGGGATTAGGTAGCTTCCTAATGGCCTCAAGCTTAGGATAAATCCGTCGCTGCAATTCAGAAGGTAGTTTAGCTAAAACCTTTGACAGTTTTTGATGACTGTCATAATCAGGAAACGGGGAGAAAGCGGAGTCTACGCGCATAAAGAATAACTCACTATCTCCATCCCAAACAGGAACATCAATATCTAAAATTGGACCTGACATTTTAACAATCTTACAGGATCTTAAAAGCATAAATTTATAAGCAATATGAAAATGTATATATAAATGTATAAATATATAACGAAACGCTTACCTACAAACAGCTTCCACTGTTGCTTGATATTGTCCAGTACAAAAGGAAAAAAAACGAACAGAGGCCCCGTTGGCCTTTGATGACAATGTATTATTATTTCAACACAGAACAGCGTCACTCCTTCCAAAATTTGAAATTGTCCCACAAACAGCTTCCGCTGTTGCTTGATATTGTCCAGTACAAAAGGAAAAAAACGAACAGAGGCCCCGATGGCCTTTGATGACAATGTATTATTATTTCGACACAGAACAGCGTCACTCCTTCCAAAAATTGAAATTGTCCCGTAGGGAAGACAAACAAGGGCCCGTTGCCAATGAATTATTATATTCAACAGCAAGAATAACACACTGCTTCCAAAATTTGAAATTTTCCTTTAGGGAAGACGAACAGAGGCCTCGTTAGCCTTTGAATGCTCACACCACAAATTCACGAATATATACCCAAAAAAAATTTTGAAAAGCCAGGATCAGGGTGTTAGTCGATTTATCCGGTAAAGAAAGCACAAATGTCAATCTATTATTATATCCTCCAATACACACCACGAATATATATATATATACCCAAAAAATTCAACAGATGACCACAATTTATCCCAAATAAATGAAAAAGGAAGTCAATTTTATTTATACCAAAAAAAATCAGAACAATAATCACTATCCTGGCGCGGTCGCCAATTTTGTAAACGCCCCGGCTTCAAGTAAATGCCGTACGACGTTACAAACTCGGTTAAGGTGCTCTGAATAGAGATTAGTTGCTGATATGGGGGCCCTTAAGAGGGCCAGGTAATACGTTCGCTGGAAGTCTTCCGAAGTGAAGATGTCCTAGAGCCTTGGATGGACTCTGGTTGTATGTTGACTCCCGTGGTTGAGCTGTGATCGCGTTGTGTATGGTGTCATGCAGGTCCTGCACTCAATTTGGCTCGTCTCTCTGGTATCTCGCATCAAGACGAGTAGGGATTGACAACCGGTAAAGTGCAATATGCGCTGACAGCCGATCAAGCAGATACACGAAGCAGGTAGAATGCAAATGTCACAACTGACTTGCATGGTAAATTACCGTGCTTAAATAGCATGCAATGTGTGTACTTGCATACTATTGGTTAAACGTGGTTAGACGTGGTTAAACAGCAATTTGCTTTTGTCTCATTGGTGCAACGTAAATAAATTTGAATTTAATTTACGCAATATGTCGGCGATTGATTTGTGTCGTTACACTATGAATAGCAATTTATTTAAGCATTTCTTAACTAAGTTAAATGATTAACGACCTTAAATAGAACTCTCATAACTGTGACTTTGTTGAGGCCCCTAACCTATTCGTGTCTGTAATCCCCATAGATGCCAGATCTCTGCCAGTCCTAAAATTCACAGTAGAGTCTGATAGGCTTATATGGTTATTATCATTGCTTAAGTTCAAGTGTGCTATGTCTTGCACTAACCTACTTGTGTCCTCGAATTTAATATCGGTATCCACGAGTATAGGAGATAACAATTAAATCGACACTTACTGTAAGGCAATCGGAAAGTGAAAGTCGGAAGCTGTTGCGCACCGTAATTTATATAGAGAGTTGGACGACTTAAACCAAAGATACAAATAATTATACCTGTTCCTAGGCTCCTGTTCCTTTCTGTTTTATATTAGAACAAAAAGGCAATTGATGGAGCAATATATTTGAGGATGAAATAATCGTTTAATATGGAAAAATGTTAAAATGCAGCAGACCAAAATTACAATACCAGTCAAGGAGCAAGATACTCAAAAACTGAAAATAGCGCACAATTTTAAAATCAAGTATTTAAACAAAAAATGTTCTGGAAAATATGAAGAAAAAATTCTTTTTAAATAAAGTTCGTTACAATCATCTATGGTGGTTTAAATTTATCAGTCAATGTTATTTTACATAAGGCGGAGGATTTAACATCCTCTACAATCCTCCGCTTTAGGTAAAATAACATTGATTGATAAATTTAAACCACTATGGCTGATTGTAACGAATTGTATTTAAAAAGAATTTTTTCTTTTTATTTTCCAGAACATTCTTTGTTTAAATACTTGATTTTGAAGTGTGCGCCATTTTCAGTTTTTCGAGTATCTCGCTCCTCGACTGGTATTGTAATTTTGGTCTGCTGCATTTTAACATTTTCTCTAGTAAACGATTACATCATCATCAAATATATTGCTCCATCAATTGTCTTTGTTCTAATATAATATAATAGCGAAAGAGACGCCTTGGAACAAGTATATTTGATTTCTTCTGTTGTTCACGTATATCTCTTTCCAGATTATTTGCTGGGAGATACCGCTTTCCAACTTTCGCATTCCGATTGCCTAACATTAAGTGTCGATTTAATTGTTATACCATTTCGACATGGAGACCGATATTAAATTTGAGGACACAAGTAGGTTAGTGCAGGACATTGCGGACTTGAACCTAGGAGATTCAAATAGTAATATAAACCTATCAGACTCTACTGTGAATTTTAGGACTTCAAGCGATCTGGCATCTATGGGGCTTTCAGACTCGAATAGGTTAGGGGCCTCAACAAAATTTGGCGACCGCGCCAGGATATGTTCGTAAGCTCCTAAGTGGCAAGTGGTTGTTATGCGAAACATCTAGAAGTCAACCACGACCATATGTGCCGTTGGAGTTACGGGCCAAGATTATCCAAGTGTTACATGACATGGGTCATCCATCCATTAAAGCCACCATTCGATTGATCAACGACAGATACGTATGGCCGCACATGTCTAAAGACATACGGGTATGGGTAAGAGCCTGTGCCAAGTGTCAAACGTGTAAGGTGTGGAGACATACCAGAACCGAGATAAAGAATATTGGGATACCAATTGGACGGTTCAGACACGTACACATAGACATTGTCGAGATGCCTGAAGTTAATGGGAACAAATACTTGCTGACCATGGTAGATAGATTTAGTCGTCAATTTGAAGTGGCGATTTTAAAAGACATGACAGCGCAAGAAGTCTTGTTCGCGTTTCTACATAATTGGATATCGCGTTATGGTGTTCCGGAAAAGGTCACTAGTGATCGCGGTAGTCAATTTATGTCCGAGCTTTTCGTAAGATCCCTCAACATCATGGGAACCACTGTATTACATACTAGCGCGTATAACCCACGAGCGAATGGGATGGTAGAAAGGCTACATCGTGAACTGAAAGCTGCATTAAGGTGTACTAGTGGAACAAGCTGGATACACGATCTTCCTATAGTACTACTCGCCATGCGCAACAGATATAGGGCACAATTAGGTACTTCCATAGCAGAACTGGTTTATGGAGAACCATTAAGGTTGCCTGGAGATCTTCTAATAGAAACTCCAAGTAGTCTTGATTGGGCTTCTAGTTATGTAGATTGGTTCGTAGGAGCACTTAGAGATAAGATGTGTCGTTTAGCTCCGACCAAGACTAGAAAAGCTAAAACCAAATGCTATGTGTCCTCTGATCTAAGATCGGCTTCGCATGTGTATATAACTAATGAAAATAGGAAGAACTGCCTAACACCATTTTATAAAGGACCATACAAGGTCAAGAGGATGACTGACAAGAATGTCATCATAGAAATAAATGGCATTGAGGATTGTGTTACGTTGGATCGTTGCATTCCCCAGTTTATCTGGATCGACAGTATCACTGAATTAACAGATGCGTCGAATGACCGTTCTATGGGCGAATCTGATGTGTGCAATCCCACCATACAGGCACATAATGAAATGCAGAACTCTGAAGACGCGTTGTCTAATATAGCAAAATCTTATTCTACTAATTCACAGCATGAAAACTATTTGTCAATACCAGATGATTTGGAAGAACCAGTGAATATTGTACCGGGCGAGATGACGACTTCAGGGGCGCCATTATGCACAACTCGTTCTGGAAGAGTGCCACGTCAGCCGAAGAATTATGATTACGTCTATTATTAGCCGTCTTTTTTTGAGAAGGTGGTGTATGTGGAGGAAGTTAAATCCTCCGCCTTATGTAAAATAACATTGACTGATAAATTTAAACCACCATGGCTGATTGTAACGAATTTTATTTAAAAAGAATTTTTTCTTTTTATTTTCCAGAACATTCTTTGTTTAAATACTTGATTTTGAATTGTGCGCCATTTTCAGTTTTTCGAGTGTCTCGCTCCTTGACTGGTCTTGTAATTTTGGTCTGCTGCATTTTAACATTTTTCTCTAGTAAACGAATACATCTCATCAAATATATTACTCCATCAATTGCTTTTGTTCTAATATAATACAATATTGAAAAGAATCGTTCTGGAACAGGTAATTTGATTCATTCTGTTGTTCACGTATATCTCTTTCCAGATTATTTGTTCGGGAGTAATACGGTCCTACTTTCGCATTCCGATTGCCTAACATTAAGTGTCGATTTAATTGTTATACCATTTAGACATGGAGACCGATATTAAATTTGAGGACACAAGTAGGTTAGTGCAGGACATTGCGGACTTGAACCTAGGAGATACAAATGGTAATATAAGCCTATCAGACTCTACTGTGAATTTTAGGACTTCAAGCGATCTGGCATCTATGGGGCTTTCAGACTCGAATAGGTTAGGGGCCTCAACA
>JAQBSW010004142.1:0-72913 GCA_029291075.1 Eudiplozoon nipponicum
GATTTTGGAACCCAAAGTGAATCCATCATCCTTTTCTTCACCCCCGCAAGATGATAGAATCTCCTCCTTAGAGAGAACAGTGGCGAACATGGCCAAAGTTTTAGAAGGATTGGCCATTACCAAATCGGAGATAAATCATGTGAATGCTCGACCAAAATTCGTTTCCAAAGTCAAATTATAATGGTAGGCGGCGATCGAGATCTCCGCAATCATTTAATAAATATGCTCCAAAGAACTGGTGTTATAACCACCAGATGTTTTTTATGCTTGCCAAGTTTGTCTTTGTCATTCCGAAGAATTTCCGAATGAGTGTCAATTTCCACAGCTGACGGAAAGGAAAACAGACCGCAGGCACAAGGGTGCATCAGTATCGGGAAACGTCTGGCGCAGGAAGTAGAAGACCGTACTTTCTGCACATCAACGGCATCAACGGCGCTACAGGGAAGAAGCCAACTACAATCCGACATCCCTGTCGACTCTTTTCGTCCACGCCGAATTTTTCACATAGAGAACCAAACAGACAATGCCGGTCGCAATCACCAGCCTACTTGTTTGCATGACCCGGCCAAACAGCCCAACGAGCTTCTGCACCTTCTTGATTTCAAAACTGGCGAAGAGTTCATCGTAGACACAGGTGCGGCAGTCTCAGTTCTCAAGGGTGATTCAATGGCCGAGATGTCGCTGGGCGTTCTTCTCGCAACAGCTACAGGCGAGCCCATACCAACATATGGCTGCCGGTACCGCACACTCAACATAGGTCTACGACGTGAATTTTCCCACAACTTCATCATTGCCAATGTCTCACATAATATAATAGGCCTTGATTTCCTTCTAAAATTTCGGCTCATTGTTGATCTTGCCAATCAAAAGATCATCGACCCCTCCACAGGAATTGAACAACATTTTTGGACACTTGCCTCCGAGCGTTTGGAGTTACAGGTCATTCAGCCAAACCCAGTGCATCATTCAGCAGAGATATCAGCAGCTCTTCGAAAATACAAATCGCTTTTCGATCTTAACAAGTCAGAGCTACGAGTCTCCAACACGATGCATCATATCGTCACAGAAGGACAACCTATTGCACTCAAGAAGCGACCACTGGCTCCTGCTAAGCTGAAAGCTGCCCAAGAAGAATTCTCAAGGCTTTTGGAAGAAGGAATCATCAGACCATCGAAAAGTTCATGGGCGTCACCGCTGCACTTAGTCTCAAAATCAAACGGATCGTACAGAGCCTGTGGAGACTACCTTAAGCTAAATTCAGTGACAAAATCTGATGCATATCCTATTCCAAATATCAACACTTTACTTGAAAAACTCAACGGCAGCAATTTCTTGTCAGTGATTGACCTCAGACAAGCGTACCATCACATACCGGTAGCACCAGAGGATATCGAGAAAACTGCAGTCATCACTCCATTTGGCCTTTTCGAATATCTTTACATGCCTTTTGGACTTAAGTGTGCTACACAGACATTTCAAAGATTCATAGACAACATACTTCGCGACGACTCTGCTTATTGTATGTCATATCTAGATGACATTGTGGTATTCAGTCCAGATCTAGAATCTCATGCGAAACATCTACGAAATGTCCTCTCACGCTTATCCAACCACGGACACAAGATCAACTGTGACAAGACGCAGATTGCAACTTCATCCGTCGACTTCTTAGGGCATCGTATCACGGCCCAAGGTATTCAACCGTTGCCGTCAATGACGAATTCAATCTAGAATATCAAGTCACCAAGGACTTTGAGCGATTTGCAGAAAATCCTGGGAGTACTAAACTATTAACGCAAGTTCCTTCCAGGCCTTTCAAAACAACTTTATCCTTTGTACAGGCACCTGCGGAACCGAAAAGGACTTAGCAAGAATTCCATCATTGCTTGGTCATCCGAAGACGAGGAATTACTTCGACTTGCCATCAACTCGTTAGCAAATGCCACAATGCTAACGCATCCAGATTTTGAAAAGCCATTCCTACTCACGACAGATGCTTCTGAATTCGCTATTGGAGCCACTTTGGAACAAGAGATCGACGGAGTTCGGAAGCCTATCAGTTTCTACTCGCGTACTCTCCAACCAGTAGAAACGAGGTACGACACTTTCGGCCGAGAACTTCTCGCCATCCACGACGCAGTGCGCCATTTTATCAGCATTATTGGCAGTAGCAGATTTGTTGTTTTCACAGATCATGCACCACTAGTTAGCGCACTTCAAAACGCAACTTCATCTATCGCCAAGTACCCTGCCAGAGTGGAAAGACAGCTTTCTCGTTTAAGCGAATGGCGTTTTGACGTCTTTCACGTCAAAAGCAAACAGAACTTCATTGCAGATGCCCTGTCTAGGCCAGACGTCTCTCTACAACCACCTTCGCCGTCACCATTCACTGTCAACTCCGTGGCACTCAGTGAACCTGCGCTAACGCCAACTCTCCTGCGAACTGAACAACGCGGTGACATTCACATTCAAAGATCAATAGCCCGTCACCCAACCAAGTTAATATGCCGTCTGTGGGAAGGCTTACCAATTGTTTACTTCACGGGTACGCAGCCCAACAAGCCAGTTCTGCCGACCAGCCTTCAGAGAAAGGTTTTCAATTCAATTCACTCAATTTCTCACCCAGGAAGCCAAGCGACTGTCCGACTTCTTACAGATCGTTTCTAGGGTCACAGACTTAGGCAGAATGTTAAACGATGGGTCTCAGAGTGTGCAATTTGTCAGAAAAACAAGATCACACGACACACTCGTTCTAAGTTGCAACATTTTCGATCTACTTCTCGCCTAGCCATCATCCACATCGACATAGTTCATCTGACAAAGGTTCAAGGTTTCAGCTACCTTCTAACTATGATCGATAGATTTACACGCTGGCCTGTGGCATTACCTCTTGGCACCATTTCTGCAGACGAAGTAACTAACGGTTTTATCTCTGTATGGATATCCAATTATGGTGTTCCCAATGAGGTCATCACGGACAGAGGCACTTGCTTCTCATCTGATCGTTTCGAAACCACCTTGCGGTACATGGGATGCATCTTACGCCAGACGACTGCCTACCATCCCCAGGCTAATGGCATGGTAGAGAGAATGCATAGGGAACTCAAAGCTGCTTTAGCATCCTCGTCCATTAATGGCAACTGGGTCGATGCACTGCCTTTAGTTCTGCGCAGCCATACGTTTCCCGGTACTCGTCGATCCATTAGAGCGTCTGCCGTCACCCAACTACTTGTATGGCATTGGATCTACGCCTGCCTGAGTCAGCTCCCACGTCTACTACCGGCACAAGATGACCCACAAAACGAAGCTACCCGCCTTCGACTTCCTTTAGGTAACATGTCCGAACAGCAGCCGAGACGCACGCCTCGTCCAGTCTTCCTTCACCCACAGCTCCACAGCTGCAAGAGAGTACTCGTTCGCAGCAATAATGCTGTTGCACCACTACAACCAAAGTATCGCGGTCCTTACCCGATTTTGCTCAGACAACCAAAATACTTCATTATTATGCAAGGCGCTACACCGACATCAGTAAGCATAGACAGGTTGAAACCGTTTATCGAACCGCCTGATCCTGAGAGCGTTCAACCTTCTCCACACGTCTCAGGCTCCGTCTGCCCACAATCTCAATAACCTGCTTTGTATAACGCGTAATTAATTTTTTTAAAACATTAACATTAACTATAAAATTTTTTAACCTTACGTTATTTTTAGTATTTTTCTCACGTGGCATAACCAGCTGTTCTTATCTAACAATTGTGTAGCATTTTTGAACAGTTGTTTGGTATTATGCCATCTCTGAGGCAATGTTCGTGTACATATTTTTATGCAGTTACCTTTTATTTTAATGTATATATTTTTACATTATAATGTATTTCTCACACATGACATTACACTGCCTATTTTGGTATGATCAGCTACTTAGAGCTAACGCTTTCGTGTAGCAACACTAAGTAGTGATCAACTTCATATCATGGTACAGGACACTTTCAATGCATATCTCAACTTTATCTATTTCACAAAGACCACTCTACAAATGTCATGACCACAACGTCGAGCACTCTAGCTCCTTTGGTCGTATACAAACACATTGACAACGATCCAGCCTGCTTAGGTTTTAACTTAAACCTGGCAAATTCAGAGGCGATTTACCTCGAAATCTTCACGCTGCGGCTCCAAAAACTTACACTGCTCTATTTTACCTCACGTGCTATGACCGTCCACTAGAGCTAACAATTTGTGTAGCAATTCCTAGTGGTTACCTGGCATCATATCATTGTTGAAGCACCCAACAAGCATATTTAAGCCCAGCACTTATGGTTCATCATATTTTGCTTAACTTGGTTCGAACTCTGTCATGCATTTCTTATCTAGCCTCGCCGAGAGGAATATTTCTTTCTTTTTTTCAGAGAGGCAAGTGTTGTAACGACACAATCAATCGCCGACATATTGCGTAAATTAAATTCAAATTTATTTACGTTGCACCAATGAGAAAAAAGCAAATTGCCGTTTAACCACGTTTAACAACGTTTAACCAATAGTATGCAAGTACACATATTGCAGGCTATTTAAGCACGGTAATTTACCATGCAAGGCAGTTGGTTGTATCTACGTTCTACCTCGTGTTACACATGTGCGTGCTGTCGGCTGTCAATACCTACGCTGGATATTGATTTGTTTCACCAACAATTGGCAACATTCGTGACTCACCGTGTTGCACTTCAGCCAGCAAGACGAGCCAATTAATGCAGAACTTCGACCAAGTTATCCACACATAATAACAACAGCAGGAACCACAACCAGAGTCCACCCCAGGAACAGAACATCAACTTACATATATATAACTTACGCGAACGCCGCCAAGGCCCTCTTAAGGGCCCCCATATCAGTAACTTATCTCTATTCAGAGCACCTTAACCGAGTTTGTAACGTCGTACGGCATTTACTTGAAGCCGGGGCGTTTACAAAACTTTTAACCACGGTGCTACTATAGTTCTATTCAGGACCGCATTAATTACTGTAAAGTTAAATTTTTAATGTGCTTAATACTAACAATTAAAGAAATATTATATATAAATAACGGGACAAAATATGCTACTCTTGTTTTAACGAATATAATTACCTTGAACTATTTAATAAATTGCGGTTTTGATTTGTTGGCGAATATTGTTAATTATAATTATTCACACTAATTTAGTCAAGTTCAATAAAGAAACACAACTATTTCAGCAAATAATGTCAATATTCTTAGTTTATATTTATTAAATAGCTATTTATTGATTACCTTTTCATAAAGTAGATTTGAAAAAATGTAGTTATATTATTATGAGAGAACCAGTTATTTCAATCTGGTATGATATTTGTCCTGGGGCTATTATTTTCTGTATTAGTAATTCAAAGATTTTATTACATATTTTTATTTTTTTCTTTAAAACAAATTTATATCATGAAATTTTACTTGAGTATATCCTTGTGATAAACTATTGTACGAGTTCCATAGGGCTTGGTTTCTCACTCATCTTCTGCAGGTATACTGCAGAGTCCTTTGGTCACCACCACTTAAGAGGCCTCTCCTAAGGTCTGCCAGGCCCGGAAAATCCTTATATGCGGAATGATCATCTATCTTGGAACACTTAAGTTCCTCTGAACTATCTCTTAAGCTACAATCCTTGAGTCCGCTAGCCAACTGCTCTGTATCCTCAGTATTTAATAAACCAGACATGATATTATTAAATTATTTATAATTTATATATTATATTAATTAAGTAAGCTTACCCGGATACGCTGATGTCCACAAATTTACTGAACTGGAAAGAACCAAAGCAAACTTATGGTACTTTTCGCTGATAATTAAAAACACCAAAATGACGAGAAGATTACAAAGTTTTATTCACAAAGGATCGGAGATGGAACCACGCAGTGTCCCGCTTATGCAATTCAGAAACTCAGATCAAAACTGTCTCATTTCTTTTCACAAGACAAGTCCAAAACTTCGACAATATGAACAAAAGAACTTTCAAAAAAATTTACAATATTTTTCAAAAATTACAATATTGTTTTACGAAACCAGCGATAACATCAAATGTCCAAAAATAAAAATTGATTTATTTTTATATGAGAGGGTAATTTCTGTCCGATAATTAATTTAACCTCTACATACTCCCTCATGTTTAAGATGATTAACCATACATGATGTAGTCTTCATTCTTCGGTTTCTTGATGTCTCTTCCCGACCGAGTTTCAACAAGTAGTGCTGGTACTTCACCAGATTTCATATTCATATTACATTGTTCTTGCTTCTCAGTTCTCTTGGTTTTAATCTTTACTTCTTTACCATATTTATTCGACACTTCATTTTTCTCACCAATTTCTGAGTCACATCTCGCCTCAACTTTTGGATACTTCGGTGAATACTGTTCCTCAGTCTCCTCCTCCGTCCAAATAAACTGTGGAATACAGCGATCCAGTGCTTCACATTCTACTGTGCCATTTAATTCTATAAATGCATTTTTCTCAGTCATATGATTGACTTTAAATGGCCCCTTATAGAACGGAGTCAGACAATTCTGTCTGTTCTCGTTAGTTATATATACATGAGATGCCAGCTTTAAATCTGAAGACACATAGTATTTAGACATTAGACTTTTAGTTTTGGTTGGAGCTAAACGACTCATTTTATCTCTCAATGCTCCAACAAACCAATCTACTGAACTAGAGACCCAATCGAGACAACTTGGAGCTTCTATTAGAAGATCTCCAGGTAACCTCAATGGCTCTCCATAAACAAGTTCTGCTATGGATGTTCCTAACTGAACTCTGTATCTGTTTCGAATTGCCAACAAAACTATGGGCAAATCATGTATCCAACTGGATCCACCGGTGCAGCGTAATGCAACCTTCAGCTTCCTGTGCAGTCTCTCAACCATCCCATTAGCTCTGGGATTATAAGCACATGTGTGTCTTACTTCTATCCCCATTGTATTCAATGATCTGATAAACAGTTCAGACATAAACTGGCTACCACGATCAGTAGTTACCCTTACCGGTACACCATATCGCGACACCCAATTATGCAAGAACATAAGTAAGATCTCTTGAGCTGTCATGTCCTTCAGGATTGCTACCTCAAACTGACGACTGAACCGATCGACCATCGTGAGTAAATACTTTTGGCCATAAATCTCAGGCATTTCTACTATATCAATATGAACATGCATGAAACGACCCGCTGGTATACCAATCGTTTTAATTTCAGTTTTAGTATGACGCCAAACTTTACAAGTTTGACACCGGGCACATGTCCTTACCCAGGTTCTTATGCCTTTCGACATCTTTGGCCAAGCTTATCTATCAGTGACTAACCTGATAGTTCCTTAATGGACGGGTGACCAAATTCATGCAGCCGTTGAATTACTTTATACCTTAATTCCAACAGTACATAAGGTCTTGGTTGGCTCCTGGAGATTTCACAGAATAACCATTTATCTCCAATCTTCCTGCGTGTATATGCAGGATTCTTTTCCAACACAGCTACTAAAGGATCAAGACCTTGTGCTTCCATCAATTGCTGGACGAAATCATTAGAAGATACAATAGAGAATACGAGTGACTCTGAACGAATCATATCTTCATCTGATGCGTCTGGTCTACTGAGAGTATCTGCCACCACATTCTCTTTTCCTGAGATATGAGTAATGGTGAAATCAAATTCTGCGAGTCGGGTTATTTGTGAATTCACCCGCCGAGAATAATTTAGCCTATTTGCTTTCCCAAGGATACTTAACAACGGTTTATGATCAGTTAATATCATAAACTGATGTCCATCTAGGTAGTGCTCAAAATGCAACACTGCAGAATAAACTGCTAGTAACTCCTTTCCAAGCGTATCATATCGCTTCTCGCGATCTTGGAGTTTCCGACTATAGAATCCTATCGGCTTGACTATACCATTTTCCCGTTGATGTAACACTGCTCCTATGGCTACATCGGAAGCATCTGTGACCAGCTCAAACGGCTTAGTCCAATCCACAGGTGCTAATGTGGTTATTTGGCTTAACAGATCTTTGGCCCTCTGGAATTTTTCCTTGTCGTCTTGACTAAAATTAATAGGCCAGCACTTCTTGATCGTGCTCCGTTCACGATCTAAATGTCGAGTTAGCGACCCCAAAATTCAAGCTAAACCTAGTATGAAACGACGATAGTAGCTAATAATTCCCAAAAATCTACGCAATTGGCGTACAATTCAGGGTTCTGGCACATCCTTGATTGCTTGTACCTTATCTTCCAAGGGCTTGATTCCATCCTTGAAAATGGTGTGTCCAAGAAATTTAACGATAGAGCAACCAATCCTGCTCTTTTCTGGCTTCACTACCAATCCATAATGTTCCAGCTTAGACAAAACGACGTCCAGGTGCTCCCGGTGTTCCTCCCTAGATTGACTATATATAATGATGTCATCTATATACACTCTAGCAAATGGACAGTCTTGAAGAACATCCTCGGCCAGACACTGGAATGTCTGACTTGCATTCTTCAAACCAAAAGGCATACATAAGAATTTATGCGATCTTCCACAAGAGAATCGCACTGCTGTGAGCGGTATAGATTCTGCCTCCATAGGTACTTGATAGTACGCCTTCTGCAGATCTAACGTTTTATATACCTCATACCCCATTATATCCCTGAGCAAAGTACTCTGGTTCGGTAGAGGATACGAATCACCTTTCTTTACCGAATTCAATAGACGATAATTACCACAAACCCTCCATTGACCTGGTTCAGGTTTGGGAACAACCACTATTGGAGATGCAAAGTTGGAATTTGAACGCCTACAAATTCCTTCTTCTCTCAACCGCTTAAATTCTTCAATAGCAACCTGCTGTTTGTGTTGTGCTAATGGTTCAGACTTCGGCGATCAAGGTAGTGGCTCCACAAACTCGATTTGGTGTTCTATGCCTGTCTTTAAACCCTTGCGTTTAGCATTGAATGGCAGAAACACGGCCAGGTGTTTCTCGATGACATCCACCAAGTCATCGGCGACGACGGGTCTGGGTAGTCTCACTGACCTAACTACTAAGGTCCCAGTCTCAGCATAAGTCACTATCCCAGTGCCTTGTCCAATGGTTCTAGATTGGGGATCTAAAGCGAAATTATAATAGATAAAAAATCCATCCCAATGATGTTATCCTTTATATCAGCGACCAAATAATTCCACGTAAATGGAGATTTCTGCCCAAATGTCATTGGCAATTCTTTAACTCCCTTAACATCAATTGGACTTCCATTAGCAGCTCATAGTTGATAATCGAATGTGGGGCTATCTATTTCGACCAAATCGGATCGAAAAATGCTCACTTCTGCATCCGTAGCTATTAAGAAGTTTAACTCGCTAGGTTCAAATGTTATGATGAACTTATTGTTACTATAAACAGAAACCTCTTTGGAATTACCTTCCAGTCGAAATCTAACAGATTTACGGACAGTATTACCGCGCGCTTCTCCTGTCGAAGCTACCGAACCGCACTTCGATGATTTTATTGTGCCTCGTATAGGCATACCTTGGAGCCTTGCATGCGCAACACCCCCCTACGGCTCCTATTAGCGGGGACTCCACTAGTTTTCCGGCAGCTTAGACCAGGCTACAGGAAGACTACTTCCTTGCCATCGGGGACCACCCAACTTTGGAAACGTGCATCCCCCCTCCTGACACTTTCCAAACTCGGTGTATTTACAATGTGAAATGCACCACTCGCGTGGTCCTTGAATATCCTCAGGCGATTCGTCTCTCCGATGCTTGGAAGTTGAGTTTTGATTCCGAGAATTCACCCTACCTATGTTGAAACTTTACTTAATATTTTTTATCCAACACACATCCTTGCGGAGTGTACTTAATTCATTCTCTACGGTCAGGAATCACACTGAGAGATGTCTGAGTTGCTACTCCAGGCGTGAATCTGCTGTTACTGCATACACCTTAGGTTCCTTCTGACGATACACTTTGTCCAACCCTTTGAGCTTCTTTGGCCACTCCAATGTATCATAGACATCCAAGGTGGCTCTTAGTCTAGCAGGCAATTCTGCTACAAATATACTGTGTATACCTTCATCAGATATATCAAGCCCGATGGATTTTGAAATAAGTCTTTCAAAAAATTCAGATGGGAGTTGATTTCCCATCTGTTCCTGACGTAACAAGTCAGTCATCCGTTCAATCCTCTCTGGTTGATATCGTCCATGAAGTTCTTCGACTAGAAGCTCAAATGCATTTGCCTGTTTGTTCTCAGAAACAAATTTCCTGAGTCAAAAGGCTCAGGCAAACACCACCATGCCGCGGCAAACCTTTCTATAGGGTCGGTCATCTTTTTAGTTTAAAATAAAATTTTGCTTCTTCGATCCATTCAGAATGGTTGCGGCAAAAGCAATCATCTACATCACATATTTCCGCATAGAGTATCCTGGCGCGATCGCCATTTTTGTAGAGGCCCTTTGGTCACTACCAAAAAAGAGCCTCTGGGATACCAGGCCCGAATAATCCATATATATGCGGTATAATCATCTAGTTTGGAACACTTAAGTTCCTCTGAACTATCTTATAAACTACATTCCTTAAGTCCACTTGCTCACTGCTCTGTATCCTCAATATTTGATACACCAGCCACATTATTATGATTAAATTTCTTGCAATTTATATATTATATTAATTAAGCTTACGGGGATGCGCTGATATCGACAGATGATAGAACGATACGGTGGTGACCTTGAAAACAAATATCCACGTCAATTACCTGAAGCAAAATTGAGATCCTTTCCAATAATGTGTAATAAGAACGATAGATGAAAGTGGATTACAATAATTTATTAGCAAAGATAACGCAGATTGAACCACGCAGTATACCGCTTGTGCAATTCAGCCACTCAGATAAAACTCTCTTCTATACCTTCAACAAGACAAGTCAAAAACTTCAACAATATAAACAAAAGAAACTTTCAAAAAATTTACAATATTTAAGAAAACAACAAAATATTGCTTTACGAAACCAGCGATAACATCAAATGTCCAAAAATAAAATGATTTATTTTTATATGAGGAGTTAATTGATGTACAATAATTTAATTAACCCTTCACATTTGGCAATTTGATATGTATTCCACCGAATGAAAGCAATTTTATTGACCCACCTGATCCTTCGAGAGACCAGGATTCAGGACTTGTTATTGACAGTGATGCATTGATAGAATTAATGTTAAAAATAAAATCAAAAAGCAAAAAGATCACCTTAGTACATCGATTGATAACCTACTTCAATTAACTTTAAATTTTATGAATGCGCTCTGTAATTTTATAAATGGAATTTTGAGGAATGGGAAATTACCAATTGATATATTAACGATAGTAGCTAAACCATTGCCAAAAGTAAGTAAGCCAACGTGCGCCAGTGATTATAGACTAATCTCTATTATCCCTTCGTTTTTTGAAGATAATAGAACGATTGATACTAGATCATTTAGAACGTATGTTGCCGGCTGATTTTAATATGTCAACATTGTTTTACGAAAGATAGACCGACAACTATTAATATGCTTTCTATGTGGAAACATGTAATTACATTAGATGAGAATTAGTCAGATGCAACCTCAGGGATCAAGTTTGGGGCCAATTTTATTTAAAATCGTATTTGCACATTTGGAAACTAAGATCCTTAACGGTCGAGTTTGCAAATTCGCTGATGATTTAAAAGTAATCTTCCCAATTGATCCAAAAAATGTTAAATTCTCCAAAAATAATGTGACATTAGATTTGTATGATTTAAGTAGATATTTCATAACACTAGGGCGGAGAATAAACAATAAAAGACGAGAGCTTTAAAAATAGGTAACAGAACAGACTTTAATTATGTTTATTTTCATGATGCTGTGATTAATAATGTTTTTGAGATAAAATTTATGCAAGAAATAAAGGATTTAAGCATAACTATTCAATGTACAGCTTCTGCTGAGAGACATATTGAAAGGATAGTAGGCAGTTCCAAGAAAAGATGGGCACTAATAAATCGAAATATCTTATCAAATGATATAAAACTTCAAATGTTTATAATATGGATTAGACCGGTACTAGAATATGCTGTCGCTACTTGGAATCCATTAAAAAAGGGTTTGTCTAATAAGATAGAAGCTGTACAAAGAAAAGTTGTGAAACAAATTAGTCCTATCTCCTGCACTATATACGCCTCTAGGTTACATTTTGTGTCATTGCAATCTTTGTGGTTTCGGAGAATGTGCTATTGCATAAATGTTTTCCATTTGAACCAGTGGACTGGTGCCTATATGACTCCAATAAGAAAGAGTCATGAAGTTGGAACTAGATCTGGACATTTGGCAATATCTCCTCCTTTGGTGGGGAATGTTGCGAGCAATTCGAAAATTTACAAAATTTACTATCAATTGCCAAATGGACTTAGAAAAATGCCTCCATCTAAGATGTATTTTAAATTTTTGTCTACTGTACTAAAATTCTACAATCCTGCTAATACTTTTAATTTTGATTATGATAAAATTTTCTCATGGTTGAATAAAAGACAAGGATAATTGTTTTCAGCAGCATAACTTTTTGAGATTTTTATCTCCAACTTTTTTATTATTGAAATTGAAATATTATGTATTATATTGTAACACGCGGCTCCGCGTTAAAACCCAACGATGTTCAATTTTGACAAATATGGTACTCTTTAAGGTCAACTAATCTAACTCTGTTTTTACACAATATTTCTTTTAACGGTGATTTTAGGAACAATCTCTGTTAGTTTCAAGCAGTTTTTATTGAGATTTCTTGAACTGCAATTTTATTTGTAATTAATATGGTTTTGTTTAGTAACGACACAAATCAATCGCCGACATATGGCGTCCATTGAATTCAGCTTTAGTCAGCGAGGCACCATTGAAAAAAGCCAATTGCCGTTTAACCACGTCTAACCACGTTTAACCAATAGTATGCAAGTACACATATTGCATGCTATTTAAGCACAGTAATTTACCATGCAAGTCAGTTGTGGCATTTGCCTTCTACCTGCTTCACGCGTGTGCGTTCTGTCAGTTGTCAATACGTGTGCGCTCTGTCGGCTGTCAATACCTACTCATCCTGTTGCGGGATACCGGAGAGACGAGCCAATTGAGTGCAGGACCTGCAGGATACCATCCACAACGCGATCACAGCTCAACCACGGGAGCAACAAATCAACCAGAGTCCACCCAAGGCTCTAGGACATCTTCAACGCTGAAGACTTCAAGAGAACGCATTACCCGGCCCTCTTAAGGGCCCCCATATCAGTAACTAATCTCTATTCAGAGCACCTTAACCGAGTTTGTAACGTCGTACGGCATTTACTTGAAGCCGGGGCGTTTACAAAATTGGCGACCGCGCCAGGATATTGATTATTTATCTGATTTTTTTTTGGTATAAATAAATTGACTTTCTTCTTCATTTGTTTGGGATGAATCGACTAACATTTGCGTTTTCTTTACCCTGATCCTGTTTTTCTGTTGGGTATATATTCGTGAATTTGTGGTGTTCGTCTTCCCTAAAGGAAGATTTCAAATTTTGGAAGCAGTGTGTTATTCTTGCTGTTGAAAATAATAATTCATTGGCACTTAAGAGCCAACGGGCCCTTGTTCGTCTTCCCTACGGGACAATTTCAATTTTTGGAAGGAGTGACGCGGTTCTGTGTTGAAATAATAATACATTGTCATCAAAGGCCATCGGGGCCTCTGTTCGTTTTTTCCTTTTGTACTGGACAATATCAAGCAACAGTGAAGCTGTTTGTGGGTAAGCGTTTCGTTATATATTTATACATTTATATATACATTTTCATATTGCTTTTAATTTATGCTTTTAAGATCCCGTAAGATTGTTAAAATGTCAGGTCCAATTTTAGACATTGATGTTCCTGTTTGGGATGGAGATAGTGAGTTATTTTTTATGCGCGTAGACTCCACTTTCTCCCCGTTTCCTGATTATGACAGTCATCAAAAACTGTCAAAGGTTTTTGCTAAACTACCTTCTGAATTGCAGCGACGGATTTATCCTAAGCTTGAGGTCATTAGGAAGCTACCTAATCCCATTTTGGGCCTACAAACGAGGTAGAATCCTTGCTTGGACCCACTGAAACTGAGCAGATAATAAACAAATATGCGCAGTTAGATATGCCAAATCTTGGCCCCATAGAAATACTGAGGGAATTACGGAAACGTTGGTATAAAACCAACATTTCTGACCATGAGGCTAAGGTTGTTTTTATTACCAATCTTCCCCAAACATTAAAACTCTTTGCCAGACAGCTCCCCAACACTCTCTATAGATGACTTATCTGAGAGATGTGAGTTAGAATATAGGGTTTTGGAACCCAAAGTGAATCCATCATCCTTTTCTTCACCCCGCAAGATGATAGAATCTCCTCCTTAGAGAGAACAGTGGCGAACATGGCCAAAGTTCTAGAAGGATTGGCCATTACCAAATCTGAGATAAATCAAGTGAATTCTCGACCAAAATTCGTTTCCAAGTCAAATTATAATGGTAGGCGGCGATCGAGATCTCCGCAATCATTTAATAAATTTGCTCCAAAGAACTGGTGTTATAACCACCAGAAGTTTTTTATGCTTGCCAAGTTTGTCTTTGTCGTTCCGAAGAAATTCCGAATGAGTGTCAATTTCCACAGCTGACGGAGAGGACAACAGACCGCAGACACAAGGGTGCATCAGTATCGGGAAACGTCTGGCGCAGGCAGTAGAAGACCGTACTTTCTGCACATCAACGGCATCAACGGCGCTACAGGGAAGAAGCCAACTACAATCCGACATCCCTGTCGACTCTTTTCATCCACGCCGAATTTTTCACATAGAGAACCAAACAGACAATGCCGGTCGCTATCACCAGCCTACTTGTTTGCATGACCCGTCCAAACAGCCAAACGAACTTCTGCACCTTCTTGATTTCAAAACTGGCGAAGAGTACATCGTAGACACAGTCTCAGTTCTCAAAGGTGATTCAATGGCCGAGATGTCGCTAGGCGTTCTTCTCGCAACAGCTACAGGCGAGCCCATACCAACTTATGGCTGCCAATACCGCACACTCAGCATAGGTCTACGACGTGAATTTTCCCACAACTTCATCATTGCCAAGGTCTCACATAATATAATGGGCCTTGATTTCCTTCTAAAATTTCGGCTCATTGTTGATCTTGCCAATCAAAAGATCATCGAACCCTCCACCGGACTTGAACAAAGCTTTTGGACACTTGCCTCCGAGCGTTTGGAGTTACAGGTCATTCAACCAACTCCAGTGCATCATTCAGCAGAGATATCAGCAGCTCTTCAAAAATACAAATCGCTATTCGATCTTAACAAATCCGATCTACGAGTCTCCAACACGATGCATCATATCGTCACAGAAGGACAACCTATTGCACTCAAGAAGCGACCACTGGCTCCTGCTAAGCTGAAAGCTGCCCAAGAAAAATTCTCAAGGCTTTTGGAAGAGGGAATCATCAGACCATCGAAAAGTTCATTGGCGTCACCACTGCACTTAGTCTCAAAATCAAACGGATCGTACAGAGCCTGTGGAGACTACCGTAAGCTAAATTCAGTGACAAAATCTGATGCATATCCTATTCCAAATATCAACACATTACTTGAAAAACTCAACGGCAGCAATTTCTTCTCAGTAATTGACCTTAGACAAGCCTACCATCACATCCCGGTAGCACCAGAGGATATCGAGAAAACTGCTGTCATCACTCCATTTGGCCTTTTCGAATATCTTTACATGCCTTTTGGACTTAAGTGTGCTACACAGACATTTCAAAGATTCATAGACAACATACTTCGCGACGACTCTGCTTATTGTATGTCATATCTCGATGACATTATGGTATTCAGTCCAGATCTAGAATCTCATACGAAACATCTACGAAATGTCCTCTCACGCTTATCCAACCACGGACTCAAGATCAACTGTGACAAGACGCAGATTGCAACTTCATCCGTCGACTTCTTAGGGCATCGTATCACGGCCCAAGGTATTCAACCGTTGCCGTCAAAGACGAATTCAATCAAGAATATCAAGTCACCAAGGACTTTGAGCGATTTGCAGAAAATCCTGGGAGTACTAAACTATTATCGCAAGTTCCTTCCAGGCCTTTCAAAACAACTTTATCCTTTGTGCAGGCACCTGCGGAACCGAAAAGGACTTAGCAAGAATTCCATCATTGCTTGGTCATCCGAAGACGAGGAATTACTTCGACTTGCCATCAACTCGTTAGCAAATGCCACAATGCTAACGCATCCAGATTTCGAAAAGCCATTTCTACTCACGACAGATGCTTCTGAATTCGCTATTGGAGCCACTTTGGAACAAGAGATCGACGGAGTTCGGAAGCCTATCAGTTTCTACTCGCGTACTCTCCAACCAGTAGAAACGAGGTACGACACTTTCGGCCGAGAACTTCTCGCCATCCACGACGCAGTGCGCCATTTTATCAGCATCATTGGCAGTAGCAGATTTGTTGTTTTCACAGATCATGCACCACTAGTTAGCGCACTTCGAAACGCAACTTCATCTATCGCCAAGTACCCTGCCAGAGTGGAAAGACAGCTTTCTCGTCTAAGCGAATGGCAATTTGACGTCTTTCACGTCAAGGGCAAACAGAACTTCATTGCAGATGCCCTGTCTAGGCCAGACGTCTCTCTACAACCACCTTCGCCGTCACCATTCACTGTCAACTCCGTGGCACTCAGTGAACCTGCACTAACGCCAACTCTCCTGCGAACTGAACAACGCGGTGACATTCACATTCAAAGATCAATAGCCCGTCACCCAACCAAGTTCATATGCCGTCTGTGGGAAGGCTTACCAATTGTTTACTTCACGGGTACGCAGCCCAACAAGCCAGTTCTGCCGACCAGCCTTCAGAGGAAGGTTTTCGATTCAATTCACTCAATTTCTCACCCAGGAAGCCAAGCGACTGTCCGACTTCTTACAGATCGTTTCTGGGGTCACAGACTTAGGCAGAATGTTAAACGATGGGTCTCAGAGTGTGCTATTTGTCAGAAAAACAAGATCAGACGACACACACGTTCTAAGTTGCAACATTTCGGTCTACTTCTCGCCTAGCCATCGTCCACATCGACATAGTTCATCTGACAAGGTTCAAGGTTTCAGCTACCTTCTAACTATGATCGATAGATTTACACGGTGGCCTGCGGCATTGCCTCTTGGCACCATTTCTGCAGACGAAGTAACTAACGGTTTTATCTCTGCATGGATATCCAATTACAGTGTTCCCAATGAGGTCATCACGGACAGAGGCACTTGCTTCTCATCTGATCGTTTCAAAACCACCTTGCGGTATATGGGATGCATCCTACGCCAGACGACTGCCTACCATCCCCAAGCTAATGGTATGGTAGAGAGAATGCATAGGGAACTCAAAACTGCTTTAGCATCTTCGTCCATTAATGACAACTGGGTCGATGCACTACCTTTAGTTCTGCTTGCCATGCGTTCCCGTACTCATGAATCCATTAAAACATCTGCGTCACAACTCTTGTATGGCATGGATCTACGCCTGCCTAGTCAGCTTCCACGTCTACTACCGGCACAAGATGACCCACAAGACGAAGCTACCCGCTTTCGACTTCATTTCGGTAACATGTCTGAACAGCAGCCGAGACATACGCCTCGTCCAGTCTTCGTTCACCCACAGCTCCACAACTGCAAGAGAGTACTCTTTCGCAACAATAATGCTGTTGCACCACTACAACCCAAGTATCGCGGTCCTTACCCGATTTTACTCAGACAACCAAAATACTTCATTATTATGCAAGGCGCTACACCGACATCAGTAAGCATAGACAGGTTGAAACCGTTTATCGAACCGCTTGATCCTGAAAGCGTTCAACCTTCTACACACGTCTCAGGCTCCGTCTGCCCACACTCTCAATATCCTGCTTTGTATAACGCGTAATTGATTTTTTTTAAACATTAACATTAACTATCAAAATTTTTTAACCTTACGTTATTTATCGTATTTGTCTCACGTGGCATAACCAGCTGTTCTTAGCTAACAATTGTGTAGCATTTTTGAACAGTTCTTTGGTATTAAGCCATCTCTGAGGCAATGTTTGTGTACATATTTTTATGCAGTTACCTTTGATTTTAATGTATATATTTTTACATTATAATGTATTTCTCACACATGACATCACACTGCCTATTTTGGTATGACCAGCTACTTAGAGCTAACGCTTTTGTGTAGCAACACTAAGTAGTGATCAGCTTCATATCATGGTACAGGCCACTTTAAATGCATATCTCAACTTTATCAATGGCACAAAGACCACTCTACAAGTGTCATGACCACAACGTCGAGCACTCTAGCTCCTTTGGTCGTATACAAACACATTGACAACGATCCAACCTGCTTAGGTTCTAACTTAAGCCTGGCAAATTCAGAGGCGATTTACCTCGAAATCTTCACGCTGCGGCTCCAAAAACTTACACTGCTCTGTTTTGCCTCACGTGCTATGACCGTCCACTAGAGCTAACAATTTGTGAAGCAATTCCTAGTGGTTACCTGGCATCATATCATTGTTGAAGCAACCAACAAGCATATTTAAGCCCAGCACTTAGGGTTCATCATATTTTGCTTAACTTGGTTCGAACTCTGTCATGCATTTCTTATCTAGCCTCGCAGAGAGGAATATTCTTTCTTTTTTCAGAGAGAAAAGTGTTGTAACGACACAAATCAATCGCCGACATATTGCGTAAATTAAATTCAAATTTATTTACGTTGCACCAATGAGAAAAAAGCAAATTGCCGTTTAACCACGTTTAACCACGTTTAACCAATAGTATGCAAGTACACACATTGCATGCTATTTAAGCACGGTAATTTACCGTGCAAGCCAGTTGTGGCATTTGCCTTCTACCTGCTTCACGCGTGTGCGCTCTGTCGGCTGTCAATACCTACGCTGGTGATAGTTTCACCAACAACTAACTACATCCGTGACTCATCTTGTTGCGGGATACCGGAGAGACGAGCCAATTGAGTGCAGGACCTGCAGGACACCATCCACAACACGATCACAGCTCAACCACGGGAGCAACAAATCAACCAGAGTCCACCCAAGGCTCTAGGACATCTTCAACTCTGAAGACTTAAAGCGAACGCATTACCCGGCCCTCTTAAGGGCCCCCATATCAGTAACTAATCTCTATTCAGAGCACCTTAACCGAGTTTGTAACGTCGTACGGCATTTACTTGAAGCCGGAGCGTTTACAGTTTATTTAATAGACACCCGTGTAACGACACAAATCAATCGCCGACATATTGCGTAAATTAAATTCAAATTTATTTACGTTGCACCAATGAGAAAAAAAGCAAATTGCCGTTTAACCACGTTTAACCAAGTTTAACCAATAGTATGCAAGTACACATATTGCATGCTATTTAAGCACGGTAATTTACCATGCAAGTCAAGTGTGTCATTTGCCGTCTACCTGCTTCACGCGTGTGCGTTCTGTCGGCTGTCAATACGTGTGCGCTCTGTCGGCTGTCAGTATCTACTAATCTTGTTGCGGGATACCGGAGAGACGAGCCAATTGAGTGCAGGACCTGCAGGACACCATCCACAACACGATCACAGCTCAACCACGGGAGCAACAAATCAACCAGAGTCCACCCAAGGCTCTAGGACATCTTCAACGCTGAAGACTTCAAGAGAACGCATTACCCGGCCCTCTTAAGGGCCCCATATCAGTAACTAATCTCTATTCAGAGCACCTTAACCGAGTTTGTAACGTCGTACGGCATTTACTTGAAGCCGGGGCGTTTACACCCGCCCGCGATACGTAGGGAACATGTGGTGGATTATAGTGCCATAGTGGAATTACTCTTCTTTGAATTAATCGCAGTTTATACAAGTGATTTACTGTTCGTTTATTATTCTACGTATCAGAATTTCAGATAACAATGGATTATTATAATTAAATAAGTTACAACCATAGCAAACAGTGGATTAATTATTTGTGAAGTTTTTCGTTGAAGTTTTTACATGATTTTATTCTACCCATCATCAGTGATAACATTTAACAGTGACTTTATGTATATCATATATTTTCAATCGGTTACATGTATTCATCACAATTCAGACGTGTAAATGGTTTATTACTTGTGTTGACAGTATATCGTTTTGCTGCCGTCTAGAGCACGGACAATTTTGTTTAACTGTGACTTGTGTATAAAACATTCAATATTGTTAACAGTATTTCGTTCTTATAATTAATATTGCGGTTTTGATATAAACACCTGACCCATTAATTACTTGCATATGTCAGTATATACTAAGAATTGTATAGTGTAGAAAAGGAAATTCATCCAGTAGACCGGTTTCGTCCTTATTGAGAACTCATCATTCCGAAACAGACGTGCCCAGGTTCGAGCCCTGTCTGCGGAATATACTAGCCAGTACATGATGAGTTCCCAATAAGAACGAAACCGGTCTACTGGATGGGTTGCCTTTTCTACACTATACAATTCTTAGTTTATACTGAAATATGTAATTAATTAATGGGTCAGGTGTTTATATCAAGACCGCAATCTTGATTATAATAATTGTTATCACCACCCGTGCAACCAATGTTCGTTTCAGTATTTCGTTCTGTTGCCGTCTTGAGCACGGTCAATTTGGACTAACTATGAATTTTCCATGCAATACTTTGTACAATACATATGTGATCATTCGAATTATCCTTCTCACATCACCCCTTGGGAAAAGGCCGGGGATTGATCTTAAGCACGGATCTCAACAGCAGCTACCAATTTTATGTAGATAGATAGCAACCCCGCAAAATACCCCTACATAAATGGTGCTCCGTTTCGTTGAACTCACAGCCAGCAAAGAATTAATCAGCATCTAGATCTTGAGAACTTCAAGCACTTTGGATGAATGCCAGGAAGGAAAGTAAATTCTAAGACACATATCACAGAAAAACACCCTCTCGAGACCACAATGCTCGAAGACAGCCGCACGATGAGGGATGAGGATGATGTTGCACTGCCATCTATTCTCGACAACACTCCCACACATAAGATGACTTCCAGTTCAGGAAATGCAGGAAGCCCTGTGGTGAGCCCAGCAACAGGCCGAACCAACACATGGACACAGTACAAAATATGCCAATTCGATCCAGACAACCTTGACGAGTGGGTCGACGATGTTACTTTTTTGGCCAAGTTGTCCAATATAACAGAGGCGGGCTTTATATATTGAGAGCTTGGGAGACGATCCCAATGTCTTTCAGACGCGGACTAAAAGATATTCTGCATCGAGAAGACAGGCTTACAGAATTAATGAGCCAGATTCCCCTAGGTAGCCGCACGCCTTCTGAGCTATTTAGGGAGATGGATCAGAAAGCCTTGGAAATCAACCTGCCCAAGGAAATCTTAATGCAACTTTTCATTCAGAAGCTCCCGCCGGCACTTCGAGAGATGGCCACGTTCCTGCGCGAATCCATCGCAGTACAAGACGACGTTCTGCCGGCACGTCTGGACAAGTGGTGGAAGAAACACCACGACAGTTCACCTGCCCCAGAGAAAGGCCACATCACCTGACGACTCTCCGAATCAAAATCCACCGCATCATCAGCCGGAACAAATGTCACGAATGGACGCCTTATCAGCCTGCTCGAGAAACTCACCGTCAGGCCTAATTCGGCTTCAGTCAATGCCGTCCATAATAGACGCGACCAGAGCAGGCGTGACCAGCGGCGACCACCGTCCCGGAATAGCGCCAGATTGTCGACGTCGAGAGGCCGGGCCACAATTCTACAGTTACCGGCGGAGTGGTGTCCGAATCACCGCAGCTATGGCCACTCGACACGCTATGGCCTCAAAAACTGCTGTACATTCCCGCGCACAGACGCGACGTTCAAGTGGGCGCGGTCACCCTCAACAACTCTGGAGGATCCGCCCATGGAAGGTTCGGAAAACTGCTGGAGCCAGCCTTCTTTGCGGCAGTAGGAGCTGTGCACCTCCAGATTGTTGGCCGCTCCAAGTCTGATGACTCGAAGCACGTTGATTTTGAGGTAGACCGCAATCAAACTATTGTATTTACAGTGACTGCTTCAGTCAAGTCATACTTCAAATGCCCAAATGCTAGCAACCAGTCCCATCGTCAGTTGCCACTATCAACATCCTTTCTCATCCAGGACGCCACCTCTGGCGAATTATTTCTCATAGACACTGGATCAGATGTGAGCTTACTACGCCACAATTATTTCAAACCTACCCACCCATTCGACACCAGCAAACTCATCT
Source organism: Eudiplozoon nipponicum (assembly GCA_029291075.1). NCBI lineage: Eukaryota > Metazoa > Platyhelminthes > Monogenea > Mazocraeidea > Diplozoidae > Eudiplozoon > Eudiplozoon nipponicum. The sequence continues at coordinate 22,365 of JAQBSW010004142.1, forward strand.
GCGCCAATGGCTTCAGTATAGCGACGTTTGGGGTACGAGTACACACAATCTCGTTCTCCAACTCAAAAAGATATTTCAATTATCCTTTCATCATTTCCAACACGACAAGAAACATAATTGGACGTGACTTTCTTGAACACTTCGACTTTACCATTCGTCCAAGACCAAGAGAGATACGTACTGCAGACAATCAGTTGATTTCATCAGCGCTAAAACATGCGACTCGCGCAGAAGCAGTCTCATCCATAGAGCTAATTCCTTCAGTTCCTCATGTACCGCAACTGGACGATGTTCTGAAACGTCATGAAGAAATTTTCAAACCTATCTACTTCATACCCGATCTCATGAGGAAGCGTGCCATCACAGCCCATCGTATCATCTTATCGAAACCATTTCCTCATCCTCCACGAGGACGTCCATTGGCACCACACAAACATAAGGCCGCCGAGCAAAAATTCGCAATGCTACGCCAACAAGGCATCTGTACACGATCCAGCTCACCTTTTGCGTCGCCTGTGGTAGTAGTACCAAAGAGTGAACCAGCAACATTCAGGGTGTGTGGGGATTATTGCATTCTCAATTCTTGCACACAGTTTGTTTCGTACATCCAGTCAAACCCAGCTGACCTATTCAGATCTGCTATTGGTCATGTTGTGAATTCAAAACTTGACCTAGTGAAAGCCTACTATCAAGTACCGATGGACAAAGTCTCCGTATCATATACTGCACTCAGATTCACTGGAGGTGGCACTCACGAATATCACTATATGCCTTTTGGTCTCAAGAATGCCTCGCAAACCTTCCAACACGTTATGGACGAAATACTAGATGGTCTACCATTTGTAATTTCATATTTAGAAGACATCCTGGTATTCTCCAACTCAATGTCCGTACATATACAGCATATTGATATTCTACTCACACGTCTAGCAGACTATGGCCACCGTCTTCATGACAACAAATGCGTCTTTACACAGCAATCAATTGAATTCCTCGGTCATCAAATTTCCGAAAAAGGCATGACACCTATACCTGCTAAGGTTTTTGCTTTTCAAGATCTACAGCCTCCAACCACATTTTGAGCATTACGACCATTCTTTGGCAAAATGAACTACTATTCTCGATTTGTACTCTACCTTGTCAAGATTTTGGCACCTCTTCACAAATATCTCGTGACAGAATGCCTTTTTGTCGAAAAATCACAACTGATTCAGCTCAACGTGTACGACATGCAGGCTTACGTGGATGCCAAAAGGGCCTTATGAAAAGCGACCATGCTACTTTCTCCTGATTGGTCTCAACCTTTTGAATTGATCACTGACGCATCTGACGTTGACAAAGCTGCAGTGCTTCCAACAGTCCATCTATGGCACACACCGGCCTATCGCCTCTACTCGCAAAAACTACAACTGCGCCTGGTGATACGATACATTAGGGAAAGAGTTACTTGCAATCTACCGGTCGATCCTACACTTCCACACCTATCTGGATGGCCGAAAGTTCAAGATCTACACAGACTACCTTCCTCTTCTCCCAATGCTCATAGGAAAGAAAGAATATTTATATTCACGACGTGTCAACTCACAACTTACACGAATACACGAGTATGAATATGAAGTCAATCATGTCAAAGGATCATAAAACGTGGTCGCAGACTTCCTAAGCCGTCCTGCAGAACTCTGTGCCTCTATCCTGTGTCCTTCACCTATAATCAATCAGGAATTGCTAGCAACTCAGCAAGATGATCCATCACTTCAGACATTTGATGTCAATCGCCTGAAAACATTTGATTATAATGGAACTCTGCTGCAGTGTGAAATAACTGGTGTGGGCTCTCGGCCGTTTATACCTGAAAAACTCCGTCACACGATCTTCGAGGTCTACCATTCAATGAGCCACCCATCCGGCGAAGCCTCAGAGTAAATTCTATCCAGAACGTATTTTTGGCCTGGCATGCGGCGAGATGTCAAGAAGTGATCAAAACAATGTCTAGAATGTCAGAAATGCAAAGTGACGAGACACACCAAAACGACGCCACAAGTCATTCAAGTGCGCAAAGTCCGGTTCACACACATTCACGTTGATCTGGTAACCTTACCTGCCGTGAACAATATGCGATATCTACTGTCAATACGGGATCGCACCACCGGATGATATGAGGTGATACCACTGCCAGACATGAAGCAAGTAACTGTCAGTTATGCTTTAGAGCTCAATTGGTTCGCTCGGTTTGGTGCTCCAGCTGAAGTGACAACAGATCGTAGCGCACAGTGCCTCGGTTAAGATTTCGCAGCCCTACTGAAATACTATGGTGTCAAACACTCCGTGACCGCGGCGCGCAATCCAAGAGCAAATGGTTTCGTCGAAAGGCCACAACGAGAACTGAAAGCGGTGCTCAAGGCCAGCCCAGAAGAAAATTGGCTTGCGGCTTTACCGAAAGTACTCCTATCAATGCGTACAAGACCCCGTAAGCCAGTCAAATGTAGTTCCGCTGAAATGGTATTTGGCGAATGTCTACGGCTGCCTGGCGAACTTTTCCGATCACGCCCTCTTTACAGCCGAACTTTCTGATGTTGATATATTGTACAGTACAACTAGTGAGATTTACTTATTAACATGAGACTAATTGCACATATTTTTGTGATGTTATATCTTTTTTATATTGTAAATTTTCAAATATTATTATTTGATGGAACATGTGTGGTTTGAGTCGATATAAAGATATTCTATTCTATTCTATTCTAAAAAAATGACTTGCATGGTAAATTAACCGTGCTTAAAAAGCCTTGGTTGACTGCTCGCACACGATTGGTTAAAGGCAAACTTCGCTTTTTTCTCATTGGTGCAGCGTAAATCGTATTAATTTAATTCTCGCAATATGTCGGCGAATTGCTTCAAGTCGTTACAAATTCGGTAACGACAAAAGGAATTGCCGAAATATTGCGTAAATTAAATTAATTCGATTTACGCTGCACCAATGAGAAAAAAGCGAAAGTTGCCGTTGACCAATCATGTGCAAGTAGCTATATATGGCTATTACATTGTCATTTATGCACGGTGAATTTATCATGCAATTCAGTTGTCGCTTTTGCCTTCTGTTGTGCTTGTCTCCGACGTGCTGTCTCCCCCCTTTCACATACGCTGATTTTTGGCCTTACTTTACCAAATTTGGCAACATCAGTAACTCTAATCTTGTAGCTATACAATTAGAGAGTTAGGCCAATTACTGCAGAACTAAAACAACAGAAGGAACCACAACCCAAGTCAACCCGAGCTGGTCACGTGTATCTAGGAGTACTTCTGGACGACATCACACTTACGGACCTTCTCGGCATTTGCCAGAGGACGCAAGACCGGCCCTGGTAATGGCCTACTAACAGTACCAACTCTTTATTTTATGGCACACTAACCCAGTTTGTAACGTCGTACGGCATTTACTTGTAGCTGAGGGGTTTACAAAATTGGCGACTGCGCCAGGATATTGAGTACAGTACTGTTTTTTGGTATAAATAGAAATGACTTTTTTTCATTTACTTGGGATAAAAATAGATTAACATTTGCGTATACGTTTTTTATACTCTGGTCGTGGTCTTCTGGGAATTTTTTTGGGTATATATTTTCTCTCTAAAGTCGTGGTCTTCTGGGGAATTTTTTTTTGGTATATGCTCTATTCAATTTTCCTACGTACAAAAATGGCTTCTGATGGGTTGGAAACGTTGATTCAGGGACTGACTTCTCAAATGAATAATTTAACTGCAGAATTAGCCATAATTAAGTCTCGTCTGTGCTTATTATCAGCGTATCGTCCAGTTGAGACTTAATTATGCCTAATTCTGCAGTTAAATTATTCATTTGAGAAGTCAGTCCCTGAATCAACGTTTCCAACCCATCAGAGGCCATTTTAAATGTACCACAAATGCTTTATTTTTACTCAATTATATATAGAATTTTGCTCGCATAACGAGTATTGATTTAATAAAACAAACTTACAAATATTAATTAATTTATGTTCACTTCAGCTCGAAGTCTGCTTTAAGAATTGGGCTGATTGCTTCATTTTTATACGGGCGCTTCTGTGAGGAATTTCTGTTGAAATAATGTCTGCCCTAGATAAGACTCTTTGTTCATTATTTGTCTTAAAGGTGACTAATGCCACAGAAGATGTTGGAAGGTAAGCGTTTCGTTTAAAGTATATTTATACATTTTCATCTTTCTTATAAATTTATGCTTTTAAGATCCCCTAAGATTATTAGAATGTCAGGTCCAAATTTAGATATTGATATTCCTGTTTGGGATGGAGATAGTGAACTATTCTTTATGTGCGTAGACTCCGCTTTCTCCCCATTTCCAGATTATGACATTCATCAAAACTGTCAAGGGTTTTTGCTAAACTACCTTCTGAATTGCAGCGACGGATTTATCCTAAGCTTCAGGCCATTAGGAAGCTACCTAATCCCATTTTTGGCCTACAAAATGAAGTACAATCCTTGCTGGGGCCCACAAAAACTGAGCAAATAATAAATAAATACGCACAGTTAGACATGCCAAACCTTGACCCCATCGAGATTTTAAGGGAATTACGGAAACGTTGATATAAAACCAATATTTCTGACCATGAGGCTAAAGTTGTTTTTATTAACAATCTTTCACAAACATTAAAACTCTTTGCCAGACACCTTCCCAACACTCTCTCTATAGATGACTTATCTGAGAGATGCGAGTTAGAATATAGGGTTTTGGAACCCAAAGTGAATCCGTCATCCTCTTGTCCACCCCCGCAAGATGATAGGCTCTCATCTTTATAGAAGACAGTAGCGAACATGGCTAAAGTTCTAGAAGGATTGGCCATAACGAAATCCGAGCTAAATCAAATGAATGCTTGACCGAAATTCATGCCCAAAATTAATTATAATGGTAGGCGGCGATCGAGATCCCCGCAAACCTTTAACAGATATGCCCCAAAGAACTGGTGCTATAACACCAGAAGTCTTTTTATTCATGCCAATTATGTGTCTGTCGTTCCGAAGAATTTCCGAATGAGTGTCGATTTTCAAAGTTGACGGGAAGGACAAAAGGAAACAGGCGCAGTGGTGCATTAGGATCGGGAAACGTCAGGCGCAGAAAGAAGAAGACTGCGCTTTCTTCGCATCAACGGCATCAACAACGCCAGAGGGAAGAAACCAATTACAATCCGACATTCTTGTCGACTGTTTTGGTCCACGCCGAACTTGCCACATAGAGAGCCAAACGGACAGCACCGATCGCAATCACAAGCCTACTTGTTTGCATGACCCGACTAAACAGCCCAACGAAATTCTGCACCTTCTTGATTTCAGAACCGGCGAAGAATTCATCGTAGACACAGGTGCAGCAGTCTCGGTTCTCAAGAGGTATTCATTGGCCGAGATGTCGCTAGGCGTTCTTCTCGCAACAGCTACATATGAGCCCATACCTACTTATGGCTGCCAGTATCGCACACTCAACATAAGTCTACGGCGTGAATTTTCTCACAACTTAATCATTGCTACAAGTTGTGTTTTACTCCTGTGCGTATTGTGTCGACCCTGAAGATGAACCTGGAAATTCGGGTTCGAAAATTCGCAAAAAGAACAATGGAAAATCTTGTTCCAACGTCATTTTCAGACAATCAGCTAATTGATGGCTTAAAGAAGAAGGGACAATTGAGAACCCATCAATTGAGGCCAAAAATTACATCATCTGAAAATCGACCTATGAGTGCTATCAATTGTCCCGCACAAGAAAAATGCGGTCAAATCCACAACTTAATCATTACTTACAATCCCTATCAACTCTTTAGCAAATGCCACAATGCTTTCGCATCCATATTTTCAAAGACCATTTCTACTCACGACTGATATTTCTGAATTCGCTATTACAGCCACTTTGGAACAAGAGATCGACGGAATTCGGAAGCCTATCATTTTCTACTCGCGTATTCTCTAACCAGTAGAAGCGAGATACGACACTTTCGGTCGAGAACTCCTCGCCATCCACGACACAGTGCGCCATTTTATCAGCATCATTGGCAGTAGCAGAATTTTTGTTTTAAAAGTTCATTCACCATTAGTTAGAGCACTTCAAAACGCAACTTCAACTATCGCCAAGTACCCTGCCAGAGTGGAAATACAGCTTTCACGTCTAAGCGAATGACAATTTGACATCTTACACGTCTAGGGTGAACAAAACTTTATTGCAGATGCCCTTTCCAGGCCAGTTGTACCGCTACAACCACCTTCGCCGTCGCCATTCACTGTCAACTCCGTGAAACTCAGTGAACCTGCACTAATGCCATCCCTCCTACGAACGGAACAGCGCTGTGACATTCACATTCAGAGATCAATAGCCCGTCACCCAACCAAGTTCATATGCCGTCTCTGGGAAGGCTTACCAATTTTTTACTTCACGGGTACGCAGCCCAACAAGCCAGTTCTGCCAAACAGCCTTCAGAGAAACGTTTTAGACTCAATTCACTCAATTTCAAACCCGGGAAGCCAAGCGACTTTCCGACTTCTCACAGACCGTTTCTGGGATTACAGACTTAGGCAGAACGCTAAACGATGGGTCTCCGAGTGTGCCATTTGTCAGAAAAACAAGATCACACGGCACACTCGTTCTAAGTTGCAACATTTCCGAACTACTTCCCGCCTAGCCATCGTCCACACTGACATAGTTGATCTTACAAGGGTTCAATGATTCAGCTACCTTCTAACTATGATTGATAGATTTACACGGTGGCCTGCGGCATTCCCTCTTGGCACCATTTCTGCAGACGAAGTAACTAACGGTTATTACTCTGCATGCATATCCAATTATGGTGTTCCCAATGAGGTCATCACTGACAGAGGCACTTGCTTCTCATAGGTACGTTTTAAAACCACCTTGCGGTGCATGGGATACACCTTATGCCAGACGACTGCCTACCATCCCCAAGCTAACACTATGGTAGAAAGAATGCATAGGGAATTCAATGCTGTTTTAGCATGCCCGTCCATTAATGGCAACTGGGTCGATTCACTACATTTAGTTCTGCTTGTCATGCGTTCCCGCGCTCGTGAATTCATTAAAACGTCTGCGGCACAACTCTTGTATGGCCTGGATATACGTCTGCCTTGTCAGCTCCCAAGTCTACTACCCGCACAGGATGACCCATAATACGAAGCTACCCGCCTTCGACTTCATTTCGGTAACATATCTAAACAGCAGCCGAGACATACGCCTCGTCCAGTCTTCGTTCACTCGCAGCTTCACAGCTGCAAGAGAGTACTCGTTCGCAACGACAATGCTGTTGTACCACTACAAACAAAGTATCGCGGTCCTTAACCGATTTTGCTCAGACAACCCAAATACTTCAATAATATGCAAGGCGCGACACCGACATCAGTAAGCATAGACAAGTTGAAACCGTTTATCGAACCGCCTGATTCTGAGAGCAGTCAACCTCCTACACACGTCTCAGGCTCCGTCTGCCAACAAACTCAATAGCCTGCTTTGCATAACGCGTAATTGTTATTTTTTCACATTAACTTTTCATTATTCTACGTTTACTTTTTTTAACTTTACGTTATTTTTCGCATTTATCTCACGTGACATAACCAGCTGTTCTTAGCTAACAATAGTGTAGCATTTTTTAACAGTTCTTTGGTATTATGCCATCTCTGAGACAATGTTCGTGTACATATATTTTATGCAGTTACCTTTGATTTTATGTATAATTTTTACATTATAATGTATGTCTCACACCTGACATCACACTGCCTGTTTTGGTATGACCAGCTACTTGGAGCTAACGCTTTCGTGTAGCAACACTAAGTAGTTATCAGCTTCATATCATGGTATAGGCCACTTTCTATGCATATCTCAACTTCATCAATTGCGCAAAGACCACTTTACAAATATCATGACCACAACGTCGAGCACACGCTCTAGCTCCTTTGGTCGTATACAAACACATTGACGACGACCCAGCCTACCTAGGCTTTAACTACAACTTGGCAACTTCAGTGGCGATTTACCTCAAAATCCTCAAGCTGCGGCTCCCAAATCTTACACTGCTCTATTTTGCCTCATGCGGTATAACCGGCCACTAGATCTAACAATTTGTTTAGCAATTCCTAGTGGTTACTTGGCATCATATCATTGTTGAGCAAACCAACAAGCATACTTAAGCCCAGCATTTATGGTACATTATTTTCTTGTTTAACTTGGTTTGAACTCAGTTATGCATTTCTTATCTAGCCTCGCCAAGTGGAATAAGTTTTTTCCTTTTTTTCTTAGAGGAAAGTGATGTAAAGACAAGGAATTGCCGACATATTGCGTAAATTATATTCAATTCGGTTTACGCTGCACCAATAAGAAAAAAGCAAAACTTGTCGTTAACCAATAATGTGCAAGTAGCCATATATGGCTATTACATGGTTATTTAAGCACGGTGAATTTATTATGCAATTCAGTTGTCGTTTTAATCTTCTGCTGTGCGTGTCTCCGACGTGCTGTCTCCCACCTTTCACATACGCTGATTTTTGGCCTTGCTTTACCAATTTTGGCAATATCAGTAATGCCAATCTTGTTGCTGTATAACTAGAGAGACGAGTCAAGTACAGTGGAACTTCAACGGAGTTACTCAGCGAGATTCTAACGCCACAACAGAAGAAACCACAGCCGAAGTCAATTCGAGCTGGTCACAAGAATATAGGAGTACTTCTGGACGATATCACACTTACGGAACTTCTTAGCATTTGCCAGAGAACACAAGACCGGCCCTGTTAAGGGCCACCAAACAGTACTAACTCTTTATTTTATGACACTCTAACCGAGTATGTAACCCAGTAAGGCATTTACTTCAAGCTGGGGGTTTATAATTCATATTTACAACCTTTTTAAAATGTTGTGTAACGACACAAAGCAATTGCCGACACATGAATAATTTAAATTTAATTCGATTTACGCTACACCAATGAGAAAAAAGCAAAACTTGCCATTAACCAATAATGTGCAATTAGCCATATATTTCTATTACATGGTCATTTAAACACGGTGAATTTACCAGTTGTCGCTTTTGCCTTCTGCTGTACGTGTCTCCGAATTGCAGTCTCGTACCTTTCAAATACGCTGATTTTTGGACTTGCTTTACCAACATTGGCAACATCAGTAACGCCAATCTTGTTGCTGCTTAACTAGAGAGACGAGCTAATTACTGGAAAACTTTAACGAAGTTACTCGGCGAGATTCCAACGCCACAACAGAAGGAACCACAACCCAAGTCAACCCGACCTGGTCACAAGAGTATAGGAGTAGTTCTGGACGATATCACACTTACGGACCTTCTCGGCATTTGCCATAGAACGCAAGAGCAGCCCTGTTAAGGGCCACCCCACAGTTCTAACTCTTTATTTTCTGACACTCTAACCGAGTCTGTAACGTCGTACGGCATTAACTTCAAGCTGGGGCGTTTACAGTTGTATTTTGTGTAGAAAAATTATTTAGTTCATAAAGTCAGCATTTGTTTTAATTCATTTGAAATTTGGCACTAATTTATATGTATTTGTGAATCACTTTTCGAGCTGAGATGGCATTAAAATCTGTAGCTGGTTTGGTTTCCTTACTGGAAGATGATGCGCCTGAAGTTAAGGTAATCTCAGTTTGAATATCGAATATAGGCTTACGCATTGAAACGCCTTGACGGCTTGGTTGACGAATTTTGGGCAGAGATTTCAGAATCAGTAAACAAAATTATAATTCTGTATGAAAATAATAATTTTGCCTCAACCAAATTAGCTGCTTTACTTGCATCAAAAGTATATTTTCATCTAGGTGAATATGAAGATTCCCTTCACTTTGCATTATGTGCTGAAGAGTTATTCGATTTAAATTGCAAATCTATGTTTATGGAAACAATAATCGGTTAGTATTTTTTCAAATTATTTTCAAGCTAAGTGTATCGATAAGTATACGTCTTACAGAGTCGAAGAGGATTTGTCAGAAGAAAATGGTGCTTCAACCACCGAGAAAAAATCATCTGGGCGTTTCTGGGATTGCCCAAGTAGTGTAACATACAAACGTCTAGAACATGTTGTTAATCAGATTTTTAATCTTTGCTTTGATCATCGACAATATAAGCAATGTCTAGGGATTGCTATAGAAACACGGCGGTACGGTATATATTTGTGGTTAATCTAAATATAACTATCTACTATTACTCTGAGGTATCATACACTTAATTCTATCAATTATGTTAATGCATATTTCACATTCAGAAACGAGTATTAACTAATATTGCGAGTAGCAACAGTCATATTTATTAATTGCACTAATATTTCTGTACGTTTTACAGTGCTAAATTTCTAACGGTAATCTGAACATCACTCTTGATACACGTGAACATGCATATGGTACTAACTTATAAAAATAGTACATTTTTATTTACCAACATAAGTTATCGAGTCACAATTTAAAAGGAAACGATACAGATGTAAAGTTAGATTCTGTGCGGGCGTACGTGACAATGTGATTAGCGTAGTACGTGTACAGCAAACTAAAAACTTGTTCCATATTAATGTCAATTGAGGAATGGGATTTCACTCAGAAAACAGACCGAATGAGCGAAAAACTTTTTTTTATAATAGCCTCTCATTATAGCTGACAACGTGAAGCTAAATGCTATGAAAATGATCGATATTTTCAATTTTGATCCGCAGTCTAAAGTTGTGCAAAACGGCGCGCCGCTGCCCTTCGTCAATTCATTGATGTGTGGTCTAGTGATTTAAGACAAGTTAGATTCGGCCGATATTTTCAATCTATTAACCAATGTGGAACTTAATTTAGTAATTCAAGCAAACCATTGTTATCGCTGGTATAATTTACTTTGTAACAAGGCAGAGGCCTTTAGGTTAGGTATAATTTCTTTCGGCCATTCTTTATGCCACGGAGATTGTAAGAGGCTGATTATTTATGTCAGCACCTTGGCAGTTTTGAAATCGATATTTTAGCTCGTGGTTTTAGGTAACTTCCAGTTGAGCGTAACAGAGCAAAACTTAAGAACAAAATTTACGAGATAAACGGCTCTATTTTATGTATTTTCAACGCCGAATCTTGTTATAAAACTCGGATTGCGTTTGTTGGGACAGTGTGAGAGAGAAATAAAATGGACTATCTTGCGCGCCAGGTTATCGAGCCAATTCTAGTGAATTTCTGAAAATTGCTGTAGGGTTAGGCACGAAATATTGTTTCCAGATAATATTATTCGTGATATCGGTTATTTTATCACGTCGCGATTTTCCCTCAGAAAGTACAGTAGAATTGGAGCTTAGCGTGTAAGAGATCTAGAATATATATATATATATATATATATATATATATATATATATATATATATATATATATATATATATATATGAACGGATATGTCATGTTTATTTTATTGCTTTTTGTATTAATTCTGTTTCTATTTGTTATTAGACTTGTTGTGGTACTTGGCAAGTGGCGTTTATGCATCGCGCTGTAAAATTTATTTTAATAACTGGTATTACTATATGCTTTCTTTCGATGCTCTTTTATTTTCCTATTATTTGTAGATTGGATATATTTGAGAAAGCAATTGAATCAGCCAACGACATAGAGGGAATGCTTCGTTACGCTTTCCGAGTTGTTCTAACTTTCGTAGACAGTACTCGGCTTCGTAACAAATTTTTACGCATTCTCGTAAAAATATTTACTCAGCGCGCCAGTGCTACTGACTTTATTAGTGTGTGTCAGTGTTTGGTACTTGTGGACGATGCTCAGGTATTGCTATCTGTAATAATTATGTGCAAGCGAAATAATAAGAATAGGAAAAGTCTTATTTGAACGTGCATAAATTTCTGCTCGAGGAGCATATTAGAATCAACATTACGGTAGAACTTGAATACGTGTTTATGCTTGGTTTGAACGAGTATTCAGTTACTGCACACTTTATTGCGTACCTAGTAAAATAGTCCAAATAGGACCAGAAAGGTAAAACAAAGTCAGTACGATATAAAGATATAATCGTCCTTACAGGCAACTCTACATTAGGAGTCGGTACCACGCTTTATACACGCTATATATTTGGTCAATAGATGTTGGGTAGGTGGGCAATACAGTTTATCCGTAATGGAGTTCACTTCGTATAACGTCTCTGAGTGTTAGTATATATGTTATTGAATGATATCAGGATTAACGAGCACTGTGATAACTGAGGTCGATCAAATCCATATTTTGTGAATCTGCAAAGGTAACAGGTGTTCATAAATACTAACTCAATTTTGGTGAAATTTGGTTTATCCAGAAATCAATTCTGTTGGCATCCTTCACAGGCTCGGTAAATATTATATATAAAATAGTTGGCTTTCAAGTCCCGTTGTCGAGTACTTTGTATGAAGTTAGCTCCATTACTGCTTGAATACATGTTCAGTTAGCAAAAAATGCATATGTATATGAGATTGCATCTTTCGATCGTACTGACTTTGTTTTATCTTTCTAGTCCTATTTGAACTAATTTATGTATGTACACATTACTTAATACGAACTTCCACATATATTAGTTATCGGCAACAAACAACAAATAAGATATAAACTTTGTCTAATGCAGAATTGTTCGTAGCACCTCTTTTTAGCGAGAAATTTTTCTGACCCTTTTTCATGTCCCTTTATTACTTCATACATAATCATTATATATAGACAAACTAATAATGCAAGTATGTATTAGGTGTTGCGTACCTAGTAACAAATTAGTTCAGTTGTGACCAGAAGGATAAACCAAAGGTAGCATGAACGGAAAGTATAACCTCATGCACATTCGTTTCGTGCTAACTGGCGACTCATCAGAAGAAGCTGGTATTACGCCCTTTAACCACTATACATTTGGTCAAAGAATGTGGAATTATAGGACGGTACAATCACCTAGACGAATGTGTTAACCTGCAATAGTGAAGCTAACATCATCTAAAGTCAACGACAATGCGACTTCAACGCTAACTCACACTATATAATATATATACCGAGTCTGTAAGGGATACTAACACTATGGCTATTGTGTTAGTAACCGATACCAACATTATTGTACCGAAAAGGTACATGGTACTAACACTATGGTTACCGAGTCGGTACATAATACCAACCTGATGGATATCAATTTATGCTATAGTTCACCGAAATTGAGAATTACATTTTCTGAACACCTGTTACTCCAGTAAATCCATACACTCTGCTAAAATATGCTATTTGACAATCGGTTGCATAGCGTGATGAGCTTTGACTCCCGAAAGAATTTGTTAACTAAGTTGTGAAGTATAGGAAGTAAACCGTACAGTTCACCATTTTACTTTCGGAAATACAATTTTAAAATTCACGGAGGCCTATCCGTTCTATATACTTGTGTAATTCTGTTTTAGAAAGCGTTTTTATACCTAAATACAGCGGATGATTGTCAATATAAACTATATTTTCCAAATATGATAGGATGGATAATGTGCACCTTAGGGAAGGTTTCTACATTTTTACAGTTTTTATATCATTAATTAGGTGTTGTGCTCCAAATAAGCGTTACTAGACTACTAATGTTCGTTTATGCATTCATTGTCTGAATTGAAGACAAATGGCTCTTTTATTTTTTCATTTTAAGCCATAAAATATTTGAAGTAATTACGATTCTATAAAGTTTAATTTATTTTTCGATACCTAGGCTGTTGCTGATGTGCTGGAACGCCTTTTATTCGAGTCTCAGGAAGGTGTCGTTACTGCTTATCAGATTTGCTTCGATTTATACGAGAATGCTACTCAGCACTTCCTACAGCGTGTTCTAGATGCTTTGTCAAGTAGTGCCAAACTTAGTAACCTAATGAGCGTGTTTTTTGATGACGCTGGCGCTAAAACTGTAGAATCTTCATCGACAAAAGAGAATTCAGTTAAAAATTCAGATAAAACAGAACCATCAGATGAATCTAAAGACACGACAGTTGGAGAAGGCTTTGCTATGGAGATAGATAGTGCCGACAAGGTCACACCTACAAAGAAAACGAGTGATTTAAACGAAGATAATGCTGCAAAAGGAGAAAAGAAAAACGAAGATGGAAAAGTTTTCAAGGTAGATGGAACAACCGCTCTTCCTACCGCTGAAAGCGCAACTGATATAACTGCACCACTTTCTGAAACCAATTTAGAGAATGTAAAACGCCTTGCTAATTTGACTAGCATTCTCCTTGGTGACAAAGTAATAGAATTACATTTACAGTTTTTGATTAGAAATAATCGCGCTGATCTACGTCTATTGGAGTGCATAAAAGACGAAGTTTATCATTCGGTGACGCACATCGCAACAGTTCTTGCCAATGGTTTAATGCACTGCGGGACTACGTCTGACAAATTTTTTCGTCATTATTTAAGATGGGTAGATAAAGCGCTAAATTGGGCCAAGTTTTCCGCAACCGCAACTTTAGGTGTAATTCACAGAGGCCGTGAGAAAGAGGCACTTCGATTAATGTCCGCGTATCTACCAAACGTTTCTAGACGGATACCAATTTCTGTTTACGCTGAAGGTGGTGGCCTTTTCGCATTGGGATTGATTCATGCAAATCATGATGGCTTCATAACTGATTACCTATTGAACCAATGCAAGAAGGCTTCAGCTGAGCCAGTGCGTCATGGTGCTTGTTTAGGCTTAGGACTTGCAGCGATGGGAACGGAACGTGATGACGTTTATTCGCAGATTAAGTCTAATTTGTACCAGGACGATGCTGTGACTGGCGAGTCGGCTGGTATTGGTATGGGCCTTGTGATGTTGGGTACTGGCTCGAGTTCAGCGGTTGAGGATCTTTATGGTTATGCTAAGGAGACGGCACACGAAAAGATAGTTAGAGGTATTGCCTTAGGAATTGCACTAACAATGTACGGCCGTCAAGAAGAAGCTGATGAGTTGATTGATAGCTTGGTTAAAGACAATGATCCGATATTACGTTGGTCAGGCATGGCCACCATTGCTATGGCATATTGTGGCACTGGCAGTAATCGTGCTGTTGAGCGTTTATTACATGCTGCTGTTAGTGACACTAATGATGATGTGCGTAGATGGGCAGTTACGGCACTTGGCTTTATTCTATTTAAGACACCTGAGAAAGTGACTTCACTTTTGAGTTTGTTAGCCGAATCGTATAATCCACATTTGAGATATGGCGCTGCGATGGCGGTGGGTATTGCTTGTGCTGGTACAGCGATGAAAGACGCTATCGCAATTTTGGAATCCCTTCTTGACAGTACAACACGTTTTGTACGCCAGGGTGCTCTCATTGCGTTGGCCATGGTGCTGATGCAACAAAATGCTGTTTCCTGTCCAAAAGTAAGTTGATCATGAAGATTTTCCTATTGTCATTCTATTCTGAAATTCCTTGTTTAAATTGTTGGCGATATTTGATGTCTTAGAATAGGCCATTTTGAATGAATTGACCGTTTTAATTAACAAATTTGGTTCTCTTAGCTACAAATTAAATCTTTGCTAAAATTAAGGTTTTCTTGTTTTGCTATATTTATATTGATGTTCAGGATGATGTTTCACTTTATCAACCTATGTTTATGTAAAATTAGTTTATTTGATTAGCTAAGCCAATTAGTTTTAATACGTTACATTACGGTTTCACAAACATAAGGATGTGTTTTGATGGTTTCCTGGCACTCCCAATGCACTTTTAGGAAAGCGTTAGTACCAACCTTTGATAACTAAAGTCTTGTATCTGGCGTGCATCAGGTGGGCCTTCCAGTACTTAAAATAAAGCCATTCTGGCTCTACAGATTTGTTGCCATTAGATTTCGGCGGTAAACAACCTTAATGAAAGGAAACTGAAATTAAAGGATTAGAACTCGTCAGCCTTGAGTGGTAGGCAATCATCCATTCTAGCTACGAATGGTGTATAGCGTGCTAGCATGTATATTATGAACATTTCCGGGTCTAATGGTTTCCTGTCATCATCTAGTTTCATATGAAGCTTCGAATTCGGTTTAACTACGCGATAACACTTGATGTTAAATGGGTAGTGGCTGAATGCAAGCAATTGTGTCGGACACGAAGATCAAGTTTTAGCAGCTTAGAAAACTGTCCACTGGTGCCTAGACAGTTGGTACTTGTTAGCTTTTATTGACAGATTATCTAAGAGGAAGGCAATATAAATCATCTTCAATAGGACTGGTTGAGATATTGTTCTTTTACAGCCCACGTATAACCATGAATGCTGCTAACAAGATTGAATCTATAGCGCATTGACTGACGCGCAGGATATAAATGCTTGCCTAAATTAATGAGTTGTGCAGAGTGGATAAACGAAATCAGGTTATTGTAGAAACCATTTAAAATTCGTCCAATTTTCCGTCACGTTCCTTTTCTCGGTCTAATAAAAACACATGGATAATGCGGATGGAATGGATGTTGATAAGATAACTGAGCCCAATGCCGGATGGTCAAATATTGAAATAATAATAATAATGCATTTATTCATTTTAGATTATCACACACGTTTTAGGAAAGCATAAATTTGTGAATGTTCTGCTTTACGAAAACGTAATCGACAACTTTACTACTAGCGATGGTGTCCAACAAGAGTATAAACTTTCTTCATTTTATTTAATTTCGTAAGAGATACCACTATAAACTACACTTTTCATATGTTCAGGATGCAGACATCGAAGGTCTCCGGCTATAGATTAGTCGTTTGTGACTATACAAGCGATATATTAATAATATTTGATGACTAAGATTGTGCACAAGCCACATTGAACAGATTAGCAGTCGTTCCGTCATTCGATATTAAATCCGCACCTTCTAAACGTAAGATACTTATACAGGATCGCTCGCCACCTACTCAAACTGTGGCATCAAGGAGAAGATTTGGACGTTGACAGACGTGTTGGTATCTATATCAATAATCCAAGCAATATGAAAATTGTGAAATCTAGATTAGCATTTGCCATCTTTCGCCATTTTGAAGAAACGCATCGAACTATTTATTAAAGATACTATCTACAACGCTGCTGTATGTACAATTTTGTTATACGCTAATACAACTACGTATTTTCGAGTCTAAGTATTGAGAAGCTTACAGAAATTCAACAATCGTTTGAGATGCATAGCCCATATAGATTACCAAAAAAATAAAACACCTCAAACCACGCTGGTTCGGTCACTCTACGTAAACCTTCAGTTCGATTGTCTAGTAGAAATGTTTTGTCTCAATCAGTGCCAAGTTTTAGTGAAAGAAATCACGCATACAGATTTTTCATGGGTAGAAACGGCTAAAGACACAATCAAATTGGATAACACAGGACCGGTTAGTCTACTCGGATGGGGTCAATAAATGTATCACAGTTCTAGGTTTGAAATCCAGCGCGATATGGCATCGAATCTAGCTCAGTGGCGATTGTACTGTCCATTTATGGTAGAAACATCTTAAATTCCATTTACTTGTTGGGAAGAGTTATTTGCGAGCTTTAGTCGTGTTTATAAAGCGATAAAGTGTAGACTGAAAGAAAGATGTATTAAAATTTTCATCTGGCTTTAAGGTTGACCTGATTATAGTGCTTATGTGTAGAGGCCTCGGTTGTCACATTTATATGTGTCACCTAAGTAAGTATTGAGAACTGGATGCTCCTCTTCATATACCACTATTTAACTAGACTTTTTTATTACTTCTTTTGAAAAAATATAATTTTTGGGATTATTCTTCTTTCATAGTTTTGTGACAACGCAGCATAAATTATTAAAACTCGCTGCGGATAATGATAACTAGGATAGATTTTATTGGTGTTTTTACGACCAAAATATAACCATGAATAATGTAAAAAATATTTTTTCCATACTGAATTTTTCGGTGTGTAATATAAAAGGGTCCTTTATAAGTTGATTCTTTGGTGAATAAAAAAACTATTTTTTGCGGTTTTGATCATGATTATTTCCCTGTAGGTCGAAGACAAGTTTTGCGATTCTGAGTGTAGACTTATTTATTGGAAAGTGAACCAAGAGCCTTTGTTCAAAAGAATAAAATCGTTACGTGCCTAGCTCTCATGAACTAGTTCCAGGGATATTTAAATGGAATGCGAGTTTAGATTATATCTCCTTTGTAGTGGAGCATAAGGAAAGGTATGATTACTGCAATTGAGCTGAAAGTTTTCACGTCGTCATCATTTAACCGACACAACCTTAAAGTATGCTTTATATACGGGATTTTAAATTTTCCCATATTTATGTGGAATTCTATCTTAGCCAATAACTCGGATACTCAGTTGTTATTAAAATATGGCAATTCTGAGTTGAATTCTGAAGCCTCTCAATAAATTTTGCGTTGATTAACCGTTTTCGTTGTTTTAAACTTTTCAATCAATTACTTCACAACAAAAATCATTTTTGGTGAACGAAAGTTGATTTCCTATCGGAGCATTCTATCTCAATAAAAATCTTTGTATACGTAAGTTTATTGAATGAAATTTTATCGAACGTTTTTATAACATATGGACAAATCTCAGAGTTCTGCAATTCTCGATCACTACGTCGTGCTCTTAAGTTTCACCGCCTATATCAGTGATTTACGAGCGTTGCTCTTGTAAACTACTCGATGTTTTGGTTTTTGTGTTGCTCAATATCTTATGACTAGTTATGATTAATGATGTTGTCCCGGTAAAAAATGGTCCATTTCTTGAAGCCGGCTGTAATAACTCATTAGCCAATTTTCGCATTAGTGTGGGTAGTTCAAAATGTTTGAAGATTGGCTTCGGTATTCGACAAGGATAAATCTGCGTTCATCTTGTTCGATTTTACAGTTTATGCAGCTTTTACTGACATACTGCAAAGAATACTGTAGTGGAAATCAGTGGCAGTGTCGTTCTACTAACCTCGTTTTCTTACGATGTTGTTCTCTTGACAAGGGAGTAAAACGAATTCTAAAGCGCCGTATTTTGTGCATTGAAGAAATAACTACCTTTTTCGGTTTGATGCTAAACACAAAAAAACGATCGCTATGACCAATTTAGATGTTGAGTTGAAGAAGACACTAATTGGCATCTTCCATGCATCATCGCTTTTCGTTTACCTATGATCTCTGGTGTCACCAAACGGATCCTCTTCTGTCGAGATTTCCAGATTTTTTAGCCTAGTTGTAGTTGGTATTGACAAATATTTCAAACAGCTTTAGAGTCGCCTGTCAGTGCCTAGACTGCTTTGGCTGTTCTTTGATGTGCCTACGATGTCATACTTTGTTATTTAACGTTGATTGGGTCGGTTGGATCATTGCTGTAGTGGGTCAACAGCAACAGGCTACTGGAGCCATTCGGATGAGTGGGTGGAAAGCTATTATACTATCATTCGCGATATAGGATATTATCACAATGAACTGTAGCATCATTAACAAATAAGTACTTGAATGGGTCGATAATCTGTGCGAGTCCAGCTACAAACGAGGTCCAGTGGTTTGGCTTGGTTAATGGTTGTTCTGGAACCCATCGTGTGGTCTAGATTTCTTAAATGTTTGCATTTATGCATAGATGTTCTTTTAAATACGTTTTTGCAGAATTCAAATATCTCTATATGCCAAATGTTATAAAGTTGTATTTTATGCTTTAATTTTTTTTAAAGTCTGTAGAGTTTCGCGAACGTTGTATGAAAATAATAACCGACTGTTATGACAATCTGTCAGAGCAGTTTGGTGCCATCATAGCTTGTGGTATTCTAGATGCTGGTGGTTGTAATATGACAATAAGTTTACAAACTCGCACTGGCAACGCAAATATGGTAGCTGCAGTTGGACTTCTTGTCTTTCAGAATTATTGGTTTTGGTATCCGCTGGTCAACTTTTTGAGTCTTGCTTTCACGCCTACTGCACTCATAGCTTTAAATAAGGATCTGCAAATGCCTCAGATACAATTTTTGTCCAATGCGAAACCGTCTGCATTTGCTTATCCAACACCTTTGCGTAAGTAAATGACTTATTATTTGATTTTATCCGCTCACCGGAAAATTATCTTTCGATGATATGATTTTTTTGCAAATGGCAAGCCTGTTTGTATGCAGTTTATTATTTGACCAGTCTTTAAACTGTCAATATTCTATCTTCGTCATCACAGAGAGCAATAAAACAACATTTATTACTTGATGCTTCACTGTCATATAACAGTGAGAAAATCTTATAGTAACAAGAAATAAAACAAATAATAAATATAGTTAATAAAGTAAATAATCATAAATAATAATGACAAAAAATAAATTAAACTGAAGAAATTATATTTATGATTTATGAAGGTGAAAGTCAGGTTCATATGGGGAATTTTACCTAGGAAAGCACTGAAGCAAGGCAACTATGATGTGTTCACACCGTCATTTATTTAAATAGTGATTATGTATTAGTAGTTTCGCACCTAGTAATAAATTAGTTCAAATATGACCAGAGGATTAAACTAAAGTCAGCATGAACGGAAGGTATATTCTTTCTTTATTTGTTATTTGATGCGTGACACAATACATAATTGGATATATATTGGTTCTCTGAAACAGTGTCTAGCTATTCAATTATTGCTATTTTTAAAATACACATATGCGAAAATCCAGTGTTTTAATTTATATATTGGCTATTTTAAGCTTGTCTGATTCTTATATTTAGAATAGAATAGAATATCTTTATTTGGATTCAAACCACACATGTTCCATCAAATAATGAAATTGGAAAATGTACAAAATAAAAAAGATATCACATCACATTAAAATGTGCAATTAGTCTCATGTAGGTCAGTAAATCTCACTAGAAGTACTATACAATATATCAATATCAGAAAGTTCGGCTGTAAAGAATAATAGATTCATCCTCAAAAATAGGAAAAAATAAGGTATAATTCGGGTGTAACATTATGCAAAAAAATGAGAACCATGACTAGCAAAAGATTGTATGTATTGTTGACTAATATGGTGATATAATGCATAACATTTCAGTTTGAATAATACAAAACTTTGAAATAAAAATCTCAAGAAATTCTGTTTCTGATAACAATTATCCTTGCCTGTTATTCAACCATGAGAAAGTATTATCATAATCAAAATAAAAAAAATATCAGCAGGATTGTAGACTTTTAAAATTCATCTTGGATGGAGGCGCTTCTCTAAGCCCCTTAGGCAATTGATTATAAATTTTCTAGATTTTCGAAAAAGAGAATAACTTGCCCGCAACATTCCCCATCAAAGGAGTAGATATTGACAAATGTCCAGATCTAGTTCCAACTTCATGACCTTTCTTATTGGATTCATATAGGCACCAGTTCACTGGTTAAAATGGAAAACATTTATGCAATAGCACATCCTACGAAACCATAAAGTTTGCAGTGATACATACTGTAATCTAGTGGCTTATATAGTGCAGGAGATAGGACTAATTTGTTTCACAACTTTTCTTTGTACAGCTTCTATCTTATTGGACAAACCCTTTTTTAATGGATTCCAAGTAGCGGCAGTATATTCTAGGTTCGGTCTAATCCATATTATATACATTTTAAGTTTTATGTCATTCGATAAGATATTTCGATTTATTAGTGCCCATCTGTTCTTGGCACTGCCTACTATACTTTCAATATGTCTCTCAGCAGAAGCTGTACATTGAATAGTTATGCCTAAATCCTTAATTTCTTGCATAAGTTTAATCTCAAACACATCATTAATCACAGCATCATGAAAATAAACATAATTAAAGTTTGTTCTGTTACCTATTTTTAAAGCTCTCGTCTTTTTATTGTTTATTCTCAGCCCTAGTGTAATCAAATATCTACTTAAATCATACAAATCTAATGTCACATTATTTTTGGAGAATTCGACATTTTTTGGATCAATTGGAAAGATTATTTTTAAATCATCAGCGAATTTGCAAACTCGACCGTTAAGGATCTTAGTTTCCAAATGTGCAAATACGATTTTAAATAAAATTGGCCCCAAACTTTATCCCTGTGGAATTCCACTTGTTACTCTTTTCGATTTTGATATCAAATCGTGTACTTGAATACTCATTCTTCGATTATATGAATAGTATTTAAGTAATCTAAAAATATTCGGTTCAATATTCAATAAATTAGTCGCATTCAAAACAGCATCAAAAGATATATAATCAAAAGCTTTTGAGATATCTATAAATACATTTAATGCATCTAACTTCTTCTCATCTAATATAATTACATGTTTCCACATAGAAAGCATATTAATAGTTGTCGATCTATCTTTCGTAAAGAAATGTTGACATATATCAAAATTAGCCGGCAACATACGTTCTAAATGATCTAGTATCAATCGTTCTATTATCTTCAAAAACGAAGGGATAATAGATATTAATTTATAATCACTGGCGCATGTTGGCTTACTTACTTTTGGCACCGGTTTAGCTACTATCGTAAGTATATGGATTGGTAATTTCCCATTGTTCAAAATTCTATTTATAAAGTTGCAGAGCACATTCATAAAATAAAAAGATAATTGAATCAGGTTATCAATCGGAATACCAAGGTGATCTTTTTGTTTTTTTTTGATTTTATTTTTAACATTTCTATCAATGCATCACTGTCCATAACAAGTCCTGGTTCTTGGTCTCCCGAAGGATCAGGTAGCTCCATGAAATTGCTTTCATTCTGTGGATTACATATCAAATTGCTAAATACTTCATCCAATTCACAGAGAATTTCATACTCAGTTTTATCCACAAGTAATATAAGCTTTATTTTTTCCTTATATTTACTGTAATTTGTGAGGAGTTTGTAGGATTACTCTTCAGTTTGGCCCAAATAATTCTTTCTGATCTTTGACGGATTATCAGCAGTGATGAATTAATTTCTTTATCAATCAAATCTATCCTCATTTTTTAAATACTATTGATAAGACTACACTTCATTATATTATATCGTTTAATTCTTAGTTTACATAATTTCATATTGATTCCTTTGGTATAATATCCGTAAACTTGGATGCCTGAAACATATCAGATTATAACGTTGAACCAGAAGAAACAAATTCGTCAGTGTTCATGATCTAAAAACATTCATAATCAATCTGTATGCTTAACTCTCTAAAAATATTCCAGTTGATTCTGGAACATTGCACGTGTGCATTTTCAAAATTAAGTTTCTGTGTTTTGCTACTCAAGATGTTCCATTGTAAAATAATTTGTTTGTGATCCAATTCTTTGAAATAGTTTACATCATAACTGTGTGATTTCACCGTTTCAATTTCTAAGTATACATGATCTAAGCATTGCGAACCTCTAGTTGATTCATTTATAATCTGCTTGAGATCATGATTTGAAAAAAATTGATTATTTCACAGTCATGTAACTCATTAAAATCACCTACCATCACATTATAGCCATGACAGTCAAAATTAGATTAAAAAATTGGTAAATGTTTGATCATCATATAAAGTAGCATACGGCGGTCTGTAAACCGCGGTTAAGATCAGATTATCGATTTGTACAGATAAAAAATCAATGATAACATTATCTTCACTAGTATGTAAAATTTTCGCATTTAATACAGATTTACTATAAATAAGTACTCCTCCACCTCTTTTATCCAGCCATCTATCTTTTCTAAATAAAGAATAGTGAGGCATATTATAAATAAATTCTGATGTGGTACAATTCTGCCTGTCTGAGCATGCCGTTAAATATTTGAAAAGATTAAACATTAATTTATTCACAATAACAACAATGTTTTCCTATGTGGTTTAGTAGCTGATATACAAATTTCTAAACTAGTCAATACAATCGATTTAAATAAGGTTACCAATAAAGCTAATTGGAAACATAATTGAATATTCCCTTGTTTTTATTATTTTTGTGGTTCAGTTTAATGTGATTAGACAATTATTGGTAGTTTTTGTGCAATTAAGCTATTATAATCAATCCATTTATTTTATTAGGTTTGTGAGACGTTTATGCTAATTTGTATCGTGTCGTTATATTACGTATCATGTTAATAATAGTCCTGCATCTAGACTACTGATTCGTCCTAAAGCACTTCGTTTATAACAGAGAATGACAGAATGGCATACTAGACTTGTTCATGGTAGAAATACCGTCTTTTCGCTAGGAGAGGCATTAGTAAATCGAATTTTACGCCTTTCGGGTGGTGATTGTATGTATGTATATATAAATGTAGGTATATATATATTCGTATGCATATATGCATGTTTGGAGGCCTGCATGTATGAATATTTGTAGGCATAGCTACATATATATATATATATATATATATATTCTATGCAGGTAGGCATATTTTTATGTATGTATTTATTTGCTAATTCAGGTATATAAGTTTTCATGCATACAATTATATGTATTTGTTGTGGATAAGTATGGATTTAAGTAAGTAGGCGTTCATACATGTATTTATGTATGCATGTTGCTAGATATAAGTGAATGTATTTATCAATTCATTTTTATATTAAAATTAAAATTCATATTAAATTTTTTTATTGGTCAATTTATTAGAGTTCTTTTCAATAAGAATATGACACCTTCAGCGAAGGAATATTTTATTATATAGTTGCGGATATCACGTCTGCTTTGCTGTTGTGGTCATTGTATATTCCTATTAAATTTGATTTTCATCATTCTCTTTATCATGTTATTGTTGTGTTATCATTTATATTGTGTATTTTACGGGGTAGAAAAAAAAACAAGACGCGAAAAGTTCTTGACAGCCATTCTAAGCATGACTGCAAAGCTTCGCAAAAAGAAACAGGCATTTGTCAAATCAATTAAGGACAAAAAGAAATTGGAAGTTGGTTGTCAGGCCGAGACTGCGTCAAATGTCATTTCTTCATCTAAAGAAAAAGCCAAAGACGCGGAGCCTTCCTTCGCTCTTTTGAATAATCCGGCTCGTGTAATGCGTGCACAACAGCGCGTTATCTTAATGCCCGAGGATTCAAGATATCACAGCCTTAAGCCGATTAACCAAGCTGGAATATTGATGATAATTGATAAAAGGCCTTCAGAAACCGAATGTCTTGTAGAGACAATGCGTGGCCATGGTCCAACTGGCATGGCTAGCAAATTGAATAATGCTTCAAAAGCGGGTGAATTTTTATTCGTGCTTAGTAAGTGCATTGTTATATCCATTTGAACTCTGTCAGTTATTATTCTGGCGCGGTATGTGCTTTACATTTATACCTAGTACTCTGTCCAGACACCCGATTATTTAATCATAGATTGCGCGTGTTGCCATGATAGTTATTTGAATCCAGTTTACTGACATTGTATAGCATACATCCAATTTTATTCAATCCGTCCCGTAACATGGCAAAAAATACCGTCAGTCGCACATGGACTCCTGGACAGTACCCCGTACTTCCGAATGGCGAATGAGCTCTCAACAGCCACCGGAAACCATGCAACTTACTACTGCCTTGCAAACTGCGCTTGGATGTGCAAAGGCTAGAGGTGCGTCCTCGATCAAAAAGCCGAGTGGTGAGGGGACACCACTTGTACCAAATTCCCAAGAAACTCCATGAAATTGGAGGCGGCTTATCCTCCAAAAGGAGTCAGCCGCAGTAAACTAAACTAAACATACTGACGCGTTTTGATCTTACATAATGATCATAAGAGCAGGGCGAATATTTCACTATCGAGGTTTCGATTGCAACTTGTATAAATACGGAATTTCACCCCTATTAGTCTGGTATTCATATTTGACTGGAATATTGGTTGTAAGATTTACATGTTACAAGATTCTTTAGTTATTTGATTAATTGCACAACATGGCCATAATGTCATTTACGCGTACTGTTGAGTTTCGACCTTCCATAACCACGATCAGTACATGATGGTAAATTGAGTAATCAGGATCAATTTCTATGTATATATAAAGTATGAAATATCAGACAGTACTTTCACTTACCCAAACGGGAATTTGTGAGTAAATGCCGATTTAAATATTAATGCTATTTTTCAAAAAATGCAATATAAAATTTGTCATTGGGAACTTACTATTAGCAATTTCGAGTTTACCTTAAAATTGTTTGATTAAAATGTCTAATTAAGCAAACTATCTTTAATAAATTTATTTTAATCAGTTTTCGTAATTTAAATTTATTTCATTTTCAAGCAATATCACAGTATAAAAAAATTACCGCTATGCTCAATAAGGGAATCCCTGTGAAACTTATTCTACTACTTGTGGCTTGTTACATTAGCTCAGCGGTCTCCATTTTACTAGTAGATAACTGTATATAGTGGTTAAAGGGCGTAATACCGGCTCCTACTGATGAGTCGCCAGTAAGCACGAAACGAATGTGCGCGAGATTATACTTTCCGTTCATGCTGCCTTTGGTTTATCCTTCTGGTCACAACTGAACTAAAGGATACTAACACTATGGCTATTGTGTTAGTAACTGATACCTTTTTGAAATCGATGAGTACCGGATACTAACACTATGGTTTCCGAGTCGGTACATATATAGTGGTTAAAGGGAGTAATACTGGCTCCTACTGATGAGTCGCCAGTAAGCACGAAACGAATGTGCATGAGATTATACTTTCCGTTCATGCTGCCTTTGGTTTATCCTTCTGGTCACAACTGAACTAATTTGTTACTAGGTTCGCAAAACCTAATACATACTTGCATATATATTAGGTCTTCGCAACAAACAGTATTTAACTGTATAAAACCCTAGCTGTCGTCAAGGCTGTCGTTTTGTCCCCACTATTTCCAATTTTTCAATCGATGTTGTATTTGCTATGGTCTCTGTAACACTTTCCGAAATGACAATAGGATGGAATGCTCCACTCGCTTATCTCGAATACAATGGTGTTCGTTTGATGGATTTTTAGGGCGGGTTATAGAATCATTAACCGCGCCAAGTGAGTGCCGATTTGGTTGGCTCGGAAGCTATACGAACCTAAAAGCGTCGTTGTTTTTGGTTTTGAGCCGACTATTAAGACGGAGAATTATGCCATTCGACAACCAGTCAAAGAATTCATCTAACTAGAACTGGTAAAAGTGGATGGATTGACGTATGCCGAAATTGAAAGATTCGCTGCAATTGACCTTAAAAATAAGGTTAATTGCACGCCAACTACTATGAGCATTATATACAGGATCTTCAAGACAGTTATATTCGAGATGGTCGATTGTAGCTGATACCACCCTGACTGATTTGTACACAATAAATATTATTCTTGAGTATTTTAAAATATTTACTTTATTTTTGCATGTAACGTATTCATGTTTATTGTTGGACCATCCATTTGTCATTTTTATTACTATTATTATTATCATTAAATATCCTTGATTTAGGTCGTATTCACGAAGCAAGGCGGGAATTGCGTAGTTTACTGAATGATAACGAAATTGCAGTTTATTTGGATGACGATGATGACAGTGAGGACGAAGATTAAGATATGCTTGACGACGATGATGATGTATGCTTTAAGTAATAAGCATTACCTTTTAAGTGCTTAAGTAGCGCTGTTATGTTCCACAAGCAAATATCTTTAACGACATTTAAAAAATTAGCTTGAAATATTATTCGTTTTTGAACCAGTTATTATGAGTGTCTGTCTGATGGGTTTAGCGTGTCATATAACGTTTTATTTAAATGAAACCTTAGAAATTTTCGTTATTTCTGTTGTTAAATATTTCGAGTTTTTGTTCCTGATCACATTACACATAACAAAAAGATCAGTCTTCGGTAAAGTTTGTTCCAAAATAAAAGTTATTTTAATGTTATCCTTTGAATTTCTGCCATTGTAATTGTCAAATTTCACCTATATGATCTTCTCAGATTATCTTTTTTCGTACTCAGTAACTGTTTACAATAGTGCTTGCAAATTCTCCCTGTATTTCGTCACAATTACTAATGTTTCGGTTCATTCTCAGAGGTGCAACATTTTACAGAATACAAAACAAAACGCAATTTTACTTGAATATGTTTGGCAACGACGTTTCATTAGTACATGAACGAAGATCAAATTCTTCGTCAGGTGGGTTCCAGAATAAAATTTTTTGAATCGTTTTTGAATTTTTGCCATAAATAGTTTCAAATTTCAGTAGTATGGCATTTTCGAATTATCCTTTATGTTATCCCTTGTCAATGGCTGTTGTATCGAGTACCATTTTGGAATCCCCTGTACTTCGGTTTATCCTCAGAATGCAACACTTTAATCAGTTTTGTTGCTGAACGCTTTACGTTTATGAATAGACGAAAGTCGGTCTTCCTCAAAATTAAGTCTTGGTTGGCGAGCATTACGCTCCGGTTCTAACGAGATGACATATTTTGCTGGCGTTGTAAGTTGGATTTCCCATGAGGCGGCGTTTTTAATAATGTGCCGAAATACGGTAGCGTTCATATAAGCTGGCTTTTTCATGAATTGGTGAGCTAAAATGCCGTTCTATTTAGGTAGCGCTCTAAGGTGATGTTCTAATGAGGTGGCGTTATAATAATGTCTCGACATTATGTAGCGTTCTAATGAGGTGGCCTTCAAATAAAGTTGTGTTTTAATGAAGTTGTTAGCTGTAATGCCGTTCTATTGAGATGGCATTCTAAGGTGGCATTTTAATGAGATGGCTATCTTAAGTGGCATTCTAAGGCGGTTCTTTCACGAGGTGACGTCATTAGGCTTCTCTGCATTACCTGGTGCTATTTTGTGTTAAAATAGCACATTATATCAACCATTAACAATCGAATTAGACATCATTATTGTGTCCCTTTTGGAGGCGTCGGTTCTGATTCCCGAAAGCATGTCTGCATCAACAGTATGGAATGTTAGTCCCGAAGAACCATCCGAGTTAGAAGTACGCGAAGCAATCCCTTCTCTTAAAGGCCAGAAAGCCGCAGGCCCCGATGATTTGCTTCCAGGATGGTTGCGATATAATTTCAGGAGCGTTGACTAAACTTTCACATACTATATGGAATGAGGAAACTGTGCCACTTGATTGGAATGAGTCGACCATCATTCCCATCTACAAAAAGGCAATCGTAACTCGTGCGATAACCATCGTGATATAAGCTTGTCTCCGGTCGTATCTAGGTTATTTGCTTCGATTATCCTACGTCGTCTTAGCGCTTCACGTGAATCACATACAGGAGAAGAACAGGCCGGATTCCACGTAGGACCAGGTTGTATAGATAATATTTGTACATTAAGGCAATGTTCTCGAACAGATACATTTATATCACCGTCCTACAATAGCCGTCTTTATAGCCTTCAAGGGTGTATTTGATTCGGTGGATCGCAATGTTTTATTCCATATTTTGTCGAAAAGCGGTGTGCCCACAAAATTTGTTAATATTGTACGAGCTCTCTACACAAATACTTCTGGTCGCGTTAAGGTCTAAAACGAATTAGCGCATAACTTTACAACCAGCTGTGGTGTTCGTCAAGGTTGCCCACTTTCCCCATTTTTGTTTAATTTTCTTAATCGATGCTATTTTGGACAACTCCCAGACATTCAGGATGCTGGGGTTGAAGTTCTCCCGGGCGAGAAACTAGTCGATCTTGACTATGCGGACGATATCGTACTATTATTCGACAATCAGGATGCTGCCCAGGCCTCATTGAATAGGCGTTGATCCATCTTTCGGTATAAAATTCGCATCCTATAAATATAATATACTGTTACAGGATCACCCACCAGTCACTCCAACGTTTCGACTGCAGAATGAAGATCTAGACATAGTCGACAGGTTTACATATCTTGGGAGCTATGTCAATAACGTAGGCAATATGTCCGACGAGGTGAGAATACGAATCGCGAAAGATAGAGTAGTTTTCTCGAACCTTCGTCATTTATGGAGAAACGCGAATATTTCAATTTGCCTTAAATGTCTTGTTTACAATGCACCTGTACGCGCAGTCTTACTATACGCTAGTGAAACTTGGCCTCTTTTAGAGCTGATGATTTGAGACGCTTACAGGCATTCGATCATCGTAGTTTAAGAAATATAGCACATGTTGGTTACCAACAACGAATAACTAACGTTGACATCCGTAGACGTATTTTTGGATCTGAAAATAAGAGCTCGTCGTTAGAAAAAGAAATAATGCTCCATCAACTTGGTTGGCTCGGTCACGTTTTGCGTATGCCCTCATTTCGATTGCTCAGTAGAGCTCTGTTCTCTCATCCAGCACCAAATTGGCATAAGAAACAAGGTGAGCAGATTTTGACATGACAGAAACAATTGAAGTAACTTACATCCAAATTGAGTATTATAGGACCCACTCGTCTGCCAGGATGGGTCCTCCTGCGCGTCATAGTTCTTGGTTAGAAACTCTTAGCGATATGGCATCGAATCGAGCTCAGTGGCGATCTAGCTGCATATGTCTAGTAGAATTCTCTTCGTAACTTTCTTTTGTATACGCATCAATTTTTGATTAACTTGGTTAAAGATATACATTGCAATTTTATAGAGATGATCTTTTTGTAGGTTTGACATTGTATGAGGCTGCGACATTGACTGATTTCTTTATTAAGTACGATTTCCTGGAATAGAGCTGCTTTAATTAATGCTGCTTGCCGATTGTATGTTGTCTGAGTTAATATTATTTTTCTCGCATAAACAAATCATTATGACGTTTATTTTGTACCCTTCATACAATAAAACTACATAAGAATTCATTTGATGAAATGTTCCTTGTAGGATTAATTGTGATGGCGGCTCCAAAATCGTTTTCTTTTAAAATTATCCTTGTTTATTTACATTTAAACATGAATACAGGCTGATGAGGATGTTGAAGATGAAGATAACCTAGATGATGAATATGTTTGGCAACGACGTTTCATTAGTACATGAACGAAGATCAAATTCTTCGTCAGGTGGGTTCCAGAATAAAATTTTTTGAATCGTTTTTGAATTTTTGCCATAAATAGTTTCAAATTTCAGTAGTATGGCATTTTCGAATTATCCTTTATGTTATCCCTTGTCAATGGCTGTTGTATCGAGTACCATTTTGGAATCCCCTGTACTTCGGTTTATCCTCAGAATGCAACACTTTAATCAGTTTTGTTGCTGAACGCTTTACGTTTATGAATAGACGAAAGTCGGTCTTCCTCAAAATTAAGTCTTGGTTGGCGAGCATTACGCTCCGGTTCTAACGAGATGACATATTTTGCTGGCGTTGTAAGTTGGATTTCCCATGAGGCGGCGTTTTTAATAATGTGCCGAAATACGGTAGCGTTCATATAAGCTGGCTTTTTCATGAATTGGTGAGCTAAAATGCCGTTCTATTTAGGTAGCGCTCTAAGGTGATGTTCTAATGAGGTGGCGTTATAATAATGTCTCGACATTATGTAGCGTTCTAATGAGGTGGCCTTCAAATAAAGTTGTGTTTTAATGAAGTTGTTAGCTGTAATGCCGTTCTATTGAGATGGCATTCTAAGGTGGCATTTTAATGAGATGGCTATCTTAAGTGGCATTCTAAGGCGGTTCTTTCACGAGGTGACGTCATTAGGCTTCTCTGCATTACCTGGTGCTATTTTGTGTTAAAATAGCACATTATATCAACCATTAACAATCGAATTGGACATCATTATTGTGTCCCTTTGGGAGGCGTCAGTTCTGATTCCCGAAAGCATGTCTGCATCAACAGTATGGAATGTTAGTCCCGAAGAACCATCCGAGTTAGAAGTACGCGAAGCAATCCCTTCTCTTAAAGGCCAGAAAGCCGCAGGCCCCGATGATTTGCTTCCAGGATGGTTGCGATATAATTTCAGGAGCGTTGACTAAACTTTAACATACTACATGGAAGGAGGAAACTGTGCCACTTGATTGGAATGAGTCGACCATCATTCCCATCTACAAAAAAGGCAATCGTAATTCGTGCGATAACCATCGTGATATAAGCTTGTCTCCGGTCGTATCTAGGTTATTTGCTTCGATTATCCTACGTCGTCTTAGCGCTTCACGTGAATCACATACAGGAGAAGAACAGGCCGGATTCCACGTAGGACCAGGTTGTATAGATAATATTTGTACATTAAGGCAATGTTCTCGAACAGATACATTTATATCACTGTCCTACAATAGCCGTCTTTATAGCCTTCAAGGGTGTATTTGATTCGGTGGATCGCAATGTTTTATTCCATATTTTGTCGAAAAGCGGTGTGCCCACAAAATTTGTTAATATTGTACGAGCTCTCTACACAAATACTTCTGGTCGCGTTAAGGTCTAAAACGAATTAACGCATAACTTTACAACCAGCAGTGGTGTTCGTCAAGGTTGTCCACTTTCCCCATTTTTGTTTAATTTTCTTAATCGATGCTATTTTGGACAACTCCCAGACATTCAGGATGCTGGGGTTGAAGTTCTCCCGGGCGAGAAACTAGTCGATCTTGACTATGCGGACGATATCGTACTATTATTCGACAATCAGGATGCTGCCCAGGCCTCATTGAATAGGCGTTGATCCATCTTTCGGTATAAAATTCGAATCCTATAAATATAATATACTGTTACAGGATCACCCACCAGTCACTCCAACGTTTCGACTGCAGAATGAAGATCTAGACATAGTCGACAGGTTTACATATCTTGGGAGCTATGTCAATAACGTAGGCAATATGTCCGACGAGGTGAGAATACGAATCGCGAAAGCTAGAGTAGTTTTCTCGAACCTTCGTCATTTATGGAGAAACGCGAATATTTCAATTTGCCTTAAAGGTCTTGTTTACAATGCATCTGTACGCGCAGTCTTACTATACGCTAGTGAAACTTGGCCTCTTATAGAGCTGATGATTTGAGACGCTTACAGGCATTCGATCATCGTAGTTTAAGAAATATAGCACATGTTGGTTACCAACAACGAATAACTAACGTTGACATCCGTAGACGTATTTTTGGATCTGAAAATAAGAGCTCGTCGTTAGAAAAACAAATAAGGCTCCATCAACTTGGTTGGCTCGGTCACGTTTTGCGTATGCCCTCATTTCGATTGCTCAGTAGAGCTCTGTTCTCTCATCCAGCACCAAATTGGCATAAGAAACAAGGTGAGCAGATTTTGACATGACAGAAACAATTGAAGTAACTTACATCCAAATTGGGTAGTATAGGACCCACTCGTCTGCCAGGATGGGTCCTCCTGCGCGTCATAGTTCTTGGTTAGAAACTCTTAGCGATATGGCATCGAATCGAGCTCAGTGGCGATCTAGCTGCATATGTCTAGTAGAATTCTCTTCGTAACTTTCTTTTGTATACGCATCAATTTTTGATTAACTTGGTTAAAGATATACATTGCAATTTTATAGAGATGATCTTTTTGTAGGTTTGACATTGTATGAGGCTGCGACATTGACTGATTTCTTTATTAAGTACGATTTCCTGGAATAGAGCTGCTTTAATTAATGCTGCTTGCCGATTGTATGTTGTCTGAGTTAATATTATTTTTCTCGCATAAACAAATCATTATGACGTTTATTTTGTACCCTTCATACAATAAAACTACATAAGAATTCATTTGATGAAATGTTCCTTGTAGGATTAATTGTGATGGCGGCTCCAAAATCGTTTTCTTTTAAAATTATCCTTGTTTATTTACATTTAAACATGAATACAGGCTGATGAGGATGTTGAAGATGAAGATAACCTAGATGATGAATATGTTTGGCAACGACGTTTCATTAGTACATGAACGAAGATCAAATTCTTCGTCAGGTGGGTTCCAGAATAAAATTTTTTGAATCGTTTTTGAATTTTTGCCATAAATAGTTTCAAATTTCAGTAGTATGGCATTTTCGAATTATCCTTTATGTTATCCCTTGTCAATGGCTGTTGTATCGAGTACCATTTTGGAATCCCCTGTACTTCGGTTTATCCTCAGAATGCAACACTTTAATCAGTTTTGTTGCTGAACGCTTTACGTTTATGAATAGACGAAAGTCGGTCTTCCTCAAAATTAAGTCTTGGTTGGCGAGCATTACGCTCCGGTTCTAACGAGATGACATATTTTGCTGGCGTTGTAAGTTGGATTTCCCATGAGGCGGCGTTTTTAATAATGTGCCGAAATACGGTAGCGTTCATATAAGCTGGCTTTTTCATGAATTGGTGAGCTAAAATGCCGTTCTATTTAGGTAGCGCTCTAAGGTGATGTTCTAATGAGGTGGCGTTATAATAATGTCTCGACATTATGTAGCGTTCTAATGAGGTGGCCTTCAAATAAAGTTGTGTTTTAATGAAGTTGTTAGCTGTAATGCCGTTCTATTGAGATGGCATTCTAAGGTGGCATTTTAATGAGATGGCTATCTTAAGTGGCATTCTAAGGCGGTTCTTTCACGAGGTGACGTCATTAGGCTTCTCTGCATTACCTGGTGCTATTTTGTGTTAAAATAGCACATTATATCAACCATTAACAATCGAATTAGACATCATTATTGTGTCCCTTTTGGAGGCGTCGGTTCTGATTCCCGAAAGCATGTCTGCATCAACAGTATGGAATGTTAGTCCCGAAGAACCATCCGAGTTAGAAGTACGCGATGCAATCCCTTCTCTTAAAGGCCAGAAAGCCGCAGGCCCCGATGATTTGCTTCCAGGATGGTTGCGATATAATTTCAGGAGCGTTGACTAAACTTTAACATACTACATGGAATGAGGAAACTGTGCCACTTGATTGGAATGAGTCGACCATCATTCCCATCTACAAAAAAGGCAATCGTAATTCGTGCGATAACCATCGTGATATAAGCTTGACTCCGGTCGTATCTAGGTTATTTGCTTCGATTATCCTACGTCGTCTTAGCGCTTCACGTGAATCACATACAGGAGAAGAACAGGCCGGATTCCACGTAGGACCAGGTTGTATAGATAATATTTGTACATTAAGGCAATGTTCTCGAACAGATACATTTATATCACTGTCCTACAATAGCCGTCTTTATAGCCTTCAAGGGTGTATTTGATTCGGTGGATCGCAATGTTTTATTCCATATTTTGTCGAAAAGCGGTGTGCCCACAAAATTTGTTAATATTGTACGAGCTCTCTACACAAATACTTCTGGTCGCGTTAAGGTCTAAAACGAATTAGCGCATAACTTTACAACCAGCTGTGGTGTTCGTCAAGGTTGCCCACTTTCCCCATTTTTGTTTAATTTTCTTAATCGATGCTATTTTGGACAACTCCCACACATTCAGGATGCTGGAGTTGAAGTTCTCCCGGGCGATAAACTAGTCGATCTTGACTATGCGGACGATATCGTACTATTATTCGACAATCAGGATGCTGCCCAGGCCACATTGAATAGGCGTTGATCCATCTTTCGGTATAAAATTCGCATCCTATAAATGTAAGATACTGTTACAGGATCACCCACCAGTCACTCCAACGTTTCGACTGCAGAATGAAGATCTAGACATAGTCGACAGGTTTACATATCTTGGGAGCTATGTCAATAACGTAGGCAATATGTCCGACGAGGTGAGAATACGAATCGCGAAAGATAGAGTAGTTTTCTCGAACCTTCGTCATTTATGGAGAAACGCGAATATTTCAATTTGCCTTAAATGTCTTGTTTACAATGCACCTGTACGCGCAGTCTTACTATACGCTAGTGAAACTTGGCCTCTTTTAGAGCTGATGATTTGAGACGCTTACAGGCATTCGATCATCGTTGTTTAAGAAGTATAGCACATGTTGGTTACCAACAACGAATAACTAACGTTGACATCCGTAGACGTATTTTTGGATCTGAAAATAAGAGCTCGTCGTTAGAGAAACAAATAATGCTCCATCAACTTGGTTGGCTCGGTCACGTTTTGCGTATGCCCTCATTTCGATTGCTCAGTAGAGCTCTGTTCTCTCATCCAGCACCAAATTGGCATAAGAAACAAGGTGAGCAGATTTTGACATGACAGAAACAATTGAAGTAACTTACATCCAAATTGAGTATTATAGGACCCACTCGTCTGCCAGGATGGGTCCTCCTGCGCGTCATAGTTCTTGGTTAGAAACTCTTAGCGATATGGCATCGAATCGAGCTCAGTGGCGATCTAGCTGCATATGTCTAGTAGAATTCTCTTCGTAACTTTCTTTTGTATACGCATCAATTTTTGATTAACTTGGTTAAAGATATACATTGCAATTTTATAGAGATGATCTTTTTGTAGGTTTGACATTGTATGAGGCTGCGACATTGACTGATTTCTTTATTAAGTACGATTTCCTGGAATAGAGCTGCTTTAATTAATGCTGCTTGCCGATTGTATGTTGTCTGAGTTAATATTATTTTTCTCGCATAAACAAATCATTATGACGTTTATTTTGTACCCTTCATACAATAAAACTACATAAGAATTCATTTGATGAAATGTTCCTTGTAGGATTAATTGTGATGGCGGCTCCAAAATCGTTTTCTTTTAAAATTATCCTTGTTTATTTACATTTAAACATGAATACAGGCTGATGAGGATGTTGAAGATGAAGATAACCTAGATGATGAATATGTTTGGCAACGACGTTTCATTAGTACATGAACGAAGATCAAATTCTTCGTCAGGTGGGTTCCAGAATAAAATTTTTTGAATCGTTTTTGAATTTTTGCCATAAATAGTTTCAAATTTCAGTAGTATGGCATTTTCGAATTATCCTTTATGTTATCCCTTGTCAATGGCTGTTGTATCGAGTACCATTTTGGAATCCCCTGTACTTCGGTTTATCCTCAGAATGCAACACTTTAATCAGTTTTGTTGCTGAACGCTTTACGTTTATGAATAGACGAAAGTCGGTCTTCCTCAAAATTAAGTCTTGGTTGGCGAGCATTACGCTCCGGTTCTAACGAGATGACATATTTTGCTGGCGTTGTAAGTTGGATTTCCCATGAGGCGGCGTTTTTAATAATGTGCCGAAATACGGTAGCGTTCATATAAGCTGGCTTTTTCATGAATTGGTGAGCTAAAATGCCGTTCTATTTAGGTAGCGCTCTAAGGTGATGTTCTAATGAGGTGGCGTTATAATAATGTCTCGACATTATGTAGCGTTCTAATGAGGTGGCCTTCAAATAAAGTTGTGTTTTAATGAAGTTGTTAGCTGTAATGCCGTTCTATTGAGATGGCATTCTAAGGTGGCATTTTAATGAGATGGCTATCTTAAGTGGCATTCTAAGGCGGTTCTTTCACGAGGTGACGTCATTAGGCTTCTCTGCATTACCTGGTGCTATTTTGTGTTAAAATAGCACATTATATCAACCATTAACAATCGAATTAGACATCATTATTGTGTCCCTTTTGGAGGCGTCGGTTCTGATTCCCGAAAGCATGTCTGCATCAACAGTATGGAATGTTAGTCCCGAAGAACCATCCGAGTTAGAAGTACGCGATGCAATCCCTTCTCTTAAAGGCAGGAAAGCCGCAGGCCCCGATGATTTGCTTCCAGGATGGTTGCGATATAATTTCAGGAGCGTTGACTAAACTTTAACATACTACATGGAAGGAGGAAACTGTGCCACTTGATTGGAATGAGTCGACCATCATTCCCATCTACAAAAAAGGCAATCGTAATTCGTGCGATAACCATCGTGATATAAGCTTGTCTCCGGTCGTATCTAGGTTATTTGCTTCGATTATCCTACGTCGTCTTAGCGCTTCACGTGAATCACATACAGGAGAAGAACAGGCCGGATTCCACGTAGGACCAGGTTGTATAGATAATATTTGTACATTAAGGCAATGTTCTCGAACAGATACATTTATATCACTGTCCTACAATAGCCGTCTTTATAGCCTTCAAGGGTGTATTTGATTCGGTGGATCGCAATGTTTTATTCCATATTTTGTCGAAAAGCGGTGTGCCCACAAAATTTGTTAATATTGTACGAGCTCTCTACACAAATACTTCTGGTCGCGTTAAGGTCTAAAACGAATTAGCGCATAACTTTAAAACCAGCTGTGGTGTTCGTCAAGGTTGCCCAATTTCCCCATTTTTGTTTAATTTTTTTAATCGATGCTATTTTGGACAACTCCCACATATTCAGGATGCTGGGGTTGAAGTTCTCCCGGGCGAGAAACTAGTCGATCTTGACCATTCGGACGATATCGTACTATTATTCGACAATCAGGATGCTGCCCAGGCCTCATTGAATAGGCGTTGATCCATCTTTCGGTATAAAATTCGAATCCTATAAATATAATATACTGTTACAGGATCACCCACCAGTCACTCCAACGTTTCGACTGCAGAATGAAGATCTAGACATAGTCGACAGGTTTACATATCTTGGGAGCTATGTCAATAACGTAGGCAATATGTCCGACGAGGTGAGAATACGAATCGCGAAAGATAGAGTAGTTTTCTCGAACCTTCGTCATTTATGGAGAAACGCGAATATTTCAATTTGCCTTAAATGTCTTGTTTACAATGCACCTGTACGCGCAGTCTTACTATACGCTAGTGAAACTTGGCCTCTTTTAGAGCTGATGATTTGAGACGCTTACAGGCATTCGATCATCGTAGTTTAAGAAATATAGCACATGTTGGTTACCAACAACGAATAACTAACGTTGACATCCGTAGACGTATTTTTGGATCTGAAAATAAGAGCTCGTCGTTAGAGAAACAAATAATGCTCCATCAACTTGGTTGGCTCGGTCACGTTTTGCGTATGCCCTCATTTCGATTGCTCAGTAGAGCTCTGTTCTCTCATCCAGCACCAAATTGGCATAAGAAACAAGGTGGGCAGATTTTGACATGACAGAAACAATTGAAGTCACTTACATCCAAATTGAGTAGTATAGGACCCACTCGTCTGCCAGGATGGGTCCTCCTGCGCGTCATAGTTCTTGGTTAGAAACTCTTAGCGATATGGCATCGAATCGAGCTCAGTGGCGATCTAGCTGCATATGTCTAGTAGAATTCTCTTCGTAACTTTCTTTTGTATACGCATCAATTTTTGATTAACTTGGTTAAAGATATACATTGCAATTTTATAGAGATGATCTTTTTGTAGGTTTGACATTGTATGAGGCTGCGACATTGACTGATTTCTTTATTAAGTACGATTTCCTGGAATAGAGCTGCTTTAATTAATGCTGCTTGCCGATTGTATGTTGTCTGAGTTAATATTATTTTTCTCGCATAAACAAATCATTATGACGTTTATTTTGTACCCTTCATACAATAAAACTACATAAGAATTCATTTGATGAAATGTTCCTTGTAGGATTAATTGTGATGGCGGCTCCAAAATCGTTTTCTTTTAAAATTATCCTTGTTTATTTACATTTAAACATGAATACAGGCTGATGAGGATGTTGAAGATGAAGATAACCTAGATGATGAATATGTTTGGCAACGACGTTTCATTAGTACATGAACGAAGATCAAATTCTTCGTCAGGTGGGTTCCAGAATAAAATTTTTTGAATCGTTTTTGAATTTTTGCCATAAATAGTTTCAAATTTCAGTAGTATGGCATTTTCGAATTATCCTTTATGTTATCCCTTGTCAATGGCTGTTGTATCGAGTACCATTTTGGAATCCCCTGTACTTCGGTTTATCCTCAGAATGCAACACTTTAATCAGTTTTGTTGCTGAACGCTTTACGTTTATGAATAGACGAAAGTCGGTCTTCCTCAAAATTAAGTCTTGGTTGGCGAGCATTACGCTCCGGTTCTAACGAGATGACATATTTTGCTGGCGTTGTAAGTTGGATTTCCCATGAGGCGGCGTTTTTAATAATGTGCCGAAATACGGTAGCGTTCATATAAGCTGGCTTTTTCATGAATTGGTGAGCTAAAATGCCGTTCTATTTAGGTAGCGCTCTAAGGTGATGTTCTAATGAGGTGGCGTTATAATAATGTCTCGACATTATGTAGCGTTCTAATGAGGTGGCCTTCAAATAAAGTTGTGTTTTAATGAAGTTGTTAGCTGTAATGCCGTTCTATTGAGATGGCATTCTAAGGTGGCATTTTAATGAGATGGCTATCTTAAGTGGCATTCTAAGGCGGTTCTTTCACGAGGTGACGTCATTAGGCTTCTCTGCATTACCTGGTGCTATTTTGTGTTAAAATAGCACATTATATCAACCATTAACAATCGAATTAGACATCATTATTGTGTCCCTTTTGGAGGCGTCGGTTCTGATTCCCGAAAGCATGTCTGCATCAACAGTATGGAATGTTAGTCCCGAAGAACCATCCGAGTTAGAAGTACGCGAAGCAATCCCTTCTCTTAAAGGCCAGAAAGCCGCAGGCCCCGATGATTTGCTTCCAGGATGGTTGCGATATAATTTCAGGAGCGTTGACTAAACTTTAACATACTACATGGAAGGAGGAAACTGTGCCACTTGATTGGAATGAGTCGACCATCATTCCCATCTACAAAAAAGGCAATCGTAATTCGTGCGATAACCATCGTGATATAAGCTTGTCTCCGGTCGTATCTAGGTAATTTTCATCGATTATCTTAAGCTGTCATAGTGAATCACACACTAGATAAGAACAGACGGTAATTCGGTCGGAACGAAGTTGTATAGATACTACTTTTTATCTTGAGGGAAGCACTTGAACAGCGGCGTGTATATCGCTGTCCCACAATAGCTGGCTTTCTTGAATCAAGTGTGAATTTGCTTCAGTCTATTGCGATTTTCTATTCGATATTCTGTTGAAAGTGGTATGCCCAACAAATTTGTTTATAATACCCGCGCTCTCCACGTAAATACTACTAGTCGCGTTAAGGATTAACACATGACTTTAATACCAACATTAGAGTTCGTCAAGTCTGAATACATTCCGAATTTTTGTTTTTTTGTAATGTATGCTGTTTTGAACAACACTTCCATACGTTCAGAATGCAGGTGCTGAAGTTCTCTCGGTCGGCCGATTATTAGATCTTGACAATGCAAACGATATCGCATTATTGTTCGACAACAAAAATTCTGCTCAGACCACCTTGAATAGATGAGCTGTCGTTGTTCCATCTTTCGGTATAAAATTCGCATCCTATAAATGTAAGATACTGATACAGGATCACCCACCAGTCACTCCGACGTTTCGACTGCAGAATGAAGATCTAGACGTAGTCGACAGGTTTACATGTCTTGGGAGCTCTGTCAGTAACGTCGGACAATATGTCCGACGAGGTGAGAATACGAACCGCTGAAACTTGAGAAGCTATCTCGAACCTTTTCCATCTATGGCGATACGCGAGTATTTCATTCTGCCTTAAATTTTGTGTTTGCAATGCATCTATACCTGCAGTTTTATCTTTTATGCGGTTGTGATGTGGCCCCATAAATTTGATGACCTTAGACACTTACAGGCATCCAAACAACGTTGTTAGAGAAGCATAGCGCATGTTGGGTACTAAGAATGAAAAAAACGCTGACATCTGCAAATGCAATTTTATATAGGTCAACAAGTGTTTGCTAGATGGACAGATAAGGCTCCAGCAACTGCAATGGCTCGGCCACGTTTTTCGTATGCTTTCAGTTCAATTGTCAGGTAAATCCTTATTCTCTCGTCCAGCACCAGACTAGTGTTCAAAGAAAAAAGAAATTTCGACATGATAAAAACGGTTTAAGTAAACCACATTCAAAATAGGTAGTTTAGAGCCCGCTCGTCTACCAGGATGGGTCCACATGTGCATCATATTTCTAGGTTGGACACTCTTGCAGCGATATGGCAATCGAGTCGAGCTCAGTGGCGATCTAGCTGCATATGTCTAGTAGAATTCTCTTCGTAACTTTCTTTTGTATACGCATCAATTTTTGATTAACTTGGTTAAAGATATACATTGCAATTTTATAGAGATGATCTTTTTGTAGGTTTGACATTGTATGAGGCTGCGACATTGACTGATTTCTTTATTAAGTACGATTTCCTGGAATAGAGCTGCTTTAATTAATGCTGCTTGCCGATTGTATGTTGTCTGAGTTAATATTATTTTTCTCGCATAAACAAATCATTATGACGTTTATTTTGTACCCTTCATACAATAAAACTACATAAGAATTCATTTGATGAAATGTTCCTTGTAGGATTAATTGTGATGGCGGCTCCAAAATCGTTTTCTTTTAAAATTATCCTTGTTTATTTACATTTAAACATGAATACAGGCTGATGAGGATGTTGAAGATGAAGATAACCTAGATGATGAATATGTTTGGCAACGACGTTTCATTAGTACATGAACGAAGATCAAATTCTTCGTCAGGTGGGTTCCAGAATAAAATTTTTTGAATCGTTTTTGAATTTTTGCCATAAATAGTTTCAAATTTCAGTAGTATGGCATTTTCGAATTATCCTTTATGTTATCCCTTGTCAATGGCTGTTGTATCGAGTACCATTTTGGAATCCCCTGTACTTCGGTTTATCCTCAGAATGCAACACTTTAATCAGTTTTGTTGCTGAACGCTTTACGTTTATGAATAGACGAAAGTCGGTCTTCCTCAAAATTAAGTCTTGGTTGGCGAGCATTACGCTCCGGTTCTAACGAGATGACATATTTTGCTGGCGTTGTAAGTTGGATTTCCCATGAGGCGGCGTTTTTAATAATGTGCCGAAATACGGTAGCGTTCATATAAGCTGGCTTTTTCATGAATTGGTGAGCTAAAATGCCGTTCTATTTAGGTAGCGCTCTAAGGTGATGTTCTAATGAGGTGGCGTTATAA
Organism: Eudiplozoon nipponicum; assembly: GCA_029291075.1. Lineage (NCBI taxonomy): Eukaryota > Metazoa > Platyhelminthes > Monogenea > Mazocraeidea > Diplozoidae > Eudiplozoon > Eudiplozoon nipponicum. The sequence goes on from JAQBSW010004142.1 coordinate 64,983, forward strand.
TAATGTCTCGACATTATGTAGCGTTCTAATGAGGTGGCCTTCAAATAAAGTTGTGTTTTAATGAAGTTGTTAGCTGTAATGCCGTTCTATTGAGATGGCATTCTAAGGTGGCATTTTAATGAGATGGCTATCTTAAGTGGCATTCTAAGGCGGTTCTTTCACGAGGTGACGTCATTAGGCTTCTCTGCATTACCTGGTGCTATTTTGTGTTAAAATAGCACATTATATCAACCATTAACAATCGAATTAGACATCATTATTGTGTCCCTTTTGGAGGCGTCAGTTCCGATTCCCGAAAGCATGTCTGCATCAACAGTATGGAATGTTAGTCCCGAAGAACCATCCGAGTTAGAAGTACGCGAAGCAATCCCTTCTCTTAAAGGCCAGAAAGCCGCAGGCCCCGATGATTTGCTTCCAGGATGGTTGCGATATAATTTCAGGAGCGTTGACTAAACTTTAACATACTACATGGAAGGAGGAAACTGTGCCACTTGATTGGAATGAGTCGACCATCATTCCCATCTACAAAAAAGGCAATCGTAATTCGTGCGATAACCATCGTGATATAAGCTTGTCTCCGGTCGTATCTAGGTTATTTGCTTCGATTATCCTACGTCGTCTTAGCGCTTCACGTGAATCACATACAGGAGAAGAACAGGCCGGATTCCACGTAGGACCAGGTTGTATAGATAATATTTGTACATTAAGGCAATGTTCTCGAACAGATACATTTATATCACTGTCCTACAATAGCCGTCTTTATAGCCTTCAAGGGTGTATTTGATTCGGTGGATCGCAATGTTTTATTCCATATTTTGTCGAAAAGCGGTGTGCCCACAAAATTTGTTAATATTGTACGAGCTCTCTACACAAATACTTCTGGTCGCGTTAAGGTCTAAAACGAATTAGCGCATAACTTTACAACCAGCAGTGGTGTTCGTCAAGGTTGTCCACTTTCCCCATTTTTGTTTAATTTTCTTAATCGATGCTATTTTGGACAACTCCCAGACATTCAGGATGCTGGGGTTGAAGTTCTCCCGGGCGAGAAACTAGTCGATCTTGACTATGCGGACGATATCGTACTATTATTCGACAATCAGGATGCTGCCCAGGCCTCATTGAATAGGCGTTGATCCATCTTTCGGTATAAAATTCGAATCCTATAAATATAATATACTGTTACAGGATCACCCACCAGTCACTCCAACGTTTCGACTGCAGAATGAAGATCTAGACATAGTCGACAGGTTTACATATCTTGGGAGCTATGTCAATAACGTAGGCAATATGTCCGACGAGGTGAGAATACGAATCGCGAAAGATAGAGTAGTTTTCTCGAACCTTCGTCATTTATGGAGAAACGCGAATATTTCAATTTGCCTTAAATGTCTTGTTTACAATGCACCTGTACGCGCAGTCTTACTATACGCTAGTGAAACTTGGCCTCTTTTAGAGCTGATGATTTGAGACGCTTACAGGCATTCGATCATCGTAGTTTAAGAAATATAGCACATGTTGGTTACCAACAACGAATAACTAACGTTGACATCCGTAGACGTATTTTTGGATCTGAAAATAAGAGCTCGTCGTTAGAAAAAGAAATAATGCTCCATCAACTTGGTTGGCTCGGTCACGTTTTGCGTATGCCCTCATTTCGATTGCTCAGTAGAGCTCTGTTCTCTCATCCAGCACCAAATTGGCATAAGAAACAAGGTGAGCAGATTTTGACATGACAGAAACAATTGAAGTAACTTACATCCAAATTGAGTATTATAGGACCCACTCGTCTGCCAGGATGGGTCCTCCTGCGCGTCATAGTTCTTGGTTAGAAACTCTTAGCGATATGGCATCGAATCGAGCTCAGTGGCGATCTAGCTGCATATGTCTAGTAGAATTCTCTTCGTAACTTTCTTTTGTATACGCATCAATTTTTGATTAACTTGGTTAAAGATATACATTGCAATTTTATAGAGATGATCTTTTTGTAGGTTTGACATTGTATGAGGCTGCGACATTGACTGATTTCTTTATTAAGTACGATTTCCTGGAATAGAGCTGCTTTAATTAATGCTGCTTGCCGATTGTATGTTGTCTGAGTTAATATTATTTTTCTCGCATAAACAAATCATTATGACGTTTATTTTGTACCCTTCATACAATAAAACTACATAAGAATTCATTTGATGAAATGTTCCTTGTAGGATTAATTGTGATGGCGGCTCCAAAATCGTTTTCTTTTAAAATTATCCTTGTTTATTTACATTTAAACATGAATACAGGCTGATGAGGATGTTGAAGATGAAGATAACCTAGATGATGAATATGTTTGGCAACGACGTTTCATTAGTACATGAACGAAGATCAAATTCTTCGTCAGGTGGGTTCCAGAATAAAATTTTTTGAATCGTTTTTGAATTTTTGCCATAAATAGTTTCAAATTTCAGTAGTATGGCATTTTCGAATTATCCTTTATGTTATCCCTTGTCAATGGCTGTTGTATCGAGTACCATTTTGGAATCCCCTGTACTTCGGTTTATCCTCAGAATGCAACACTTTAATCAGTTTTGTTGCTGAACGCTTTACGTTTATGAATAGACGAAAGTCGGTCTTCCTCAAAATTAAGTCTTGGTTGGCGAGCATTACGCTCCGGTTCTAACGAGATGACATATTTTGCTGGCGTTGTAAGTTGGATTTCCCATGAGGCGGCGTTTTTAATAATGTGCCGAAATACGGTAGCGTTCATATAAGCTGGCTTTTTCATGAATTGGTGAGCTAAAATGCCGTTCTATTTAGGTAGCGCTCTAAGGTGATGTTCTAATGAGGTGGCGTTATAATAATGTCTCGACATTATGTAGCGTTCTAATGAGGTGGCCTTCAAATAAAGTTGTGTTTTAATGAAGTTGTTAGCTGTAATGCCGTTCTATTGAGATGGCATTCTAAGGTGGCATTTTAATGAGATGGCTATCTTAAGTGGCATTCTAAGGCGGTTCTTTCACGAGGTGACGTCATTAGGCTTCTCTGCATTACCTGGTGCTATTTTGTGTTAAAATAGCACATTATATCAACCATTAACAATCGAATTAGACATCATTATTGTGTCCCTTTTGGAGGCGTCAGTTCCGATTCCCGAAAGCATGTCTGCATCAACAGTGTGGAATGTTAGTCCCGAAGAACCATCCGAGTTAGAAGTACGCGATGCAATCCCTTCTCTTAAAGGCCAGAAAGCCGCAGGCCCCGATGATTTGCTTCCAGGATGGTTGCGATATAATTTCAGGAGCGTTGACTAAACTTTTTCATACTATATGGAATGAGGAAACTGTACCACTTGATTGGAATGAGTCGACCATCATTCCCATCTTCAAAAAAGGCAATCGTAATTCGTGCGATAACCATCGTGATATAAGCTTGACTCCGGTCGTATCTAGGTTATTTGCTTCGATTATCCTACGTCGTCTTAGCGCTTCACGTGAATCACATACAAGAGAAGAACAGGCCGGATTCCGCGCAGGACGAGGTTGTATAGATAATATTTTTACGTTAAGGCAAGTTCTCGAACAGAGACATTTATATCACTGTCCCACAATAGCCGTCTTTCTAGACTTCAAGGGTGCATTTGATTCGGTGGATCGCAATGTTTTATTCCATATTTTGTCGAAAAGCGGTGTGCCCACAAAATTTGTTAATATTATACGAGCTCTCTACACAAATACTTCTGGTCGCGTTAAGGTCTACAACGAATTAACGCATAACTTTACAACCAGCAGTGGTGTTCGTCAAGGTTGTCCACTTTCCCCATTTTTGTTTAATTTTGTAATCGATGCTATTATGAACAACACTCTCCCACACATTCAGGATGCTGGAGTTGAAGTTCTCCCGGGCGATAAACTAGTCGATCTTGACTATGCGGACGATATCGTACTATTATTCGACAATCAGGATGCTGCCCAGGCCACCTTGAATAGATTAACAGACGTTGTTCCGTCTTTCGGTATGAAATTCGCACCCTCTAAATGTAAGATACTGTTACAGGATCACCCACCACTCACTCCAACGTTGCGACTGCAGAATGAAGATCTAGACATAGTCGACAGGTTTACATATCTTGGGAGCTCTATCAATAACGTAGGCAATATGTCCGACGAGGTGAGAATACGGATCGCGAAAGCTAGAGTAGCTTTCTCGAACCTTCGTCATTTATGGAGAAACGCGAATATTTCACTTTGCCTTAAAGGTCGTGTTTACAATGCATCTGTACGCGCAGTCTTACTATACGCTAGTGAAACTTGGCCTCTTAGAGCTGATGATTTGAGACGCTTACAGGCATTCGATCATCGTTGTTTGAGAAATATAGCACATGTTGGTTACCAACAACGAATAACTAACGTTGACATCCGTAGACGTATTTTTGGATCTGACAATAAGAGCTCGTCGTTAGAAAAACAAATAATGCTCCATCAACTTCGTTGGCTCGGTCACGTTTTGCGTATGCCCTCATTTCGATTGCTCAGTAGAGCTCTGTTCTCTCATCCAGCACCAAATTGGCATAAGAAACAAGGTGGGCAGATTTTGACATGACAGAAACAATTGAAGTAACTTACATCCAAATTGGGTATTATAGGACCCACTCGTCTGCCAGGATGGGTCCTCGTGCGCATCATAGTTCTTGGTTAGAAACTCTTAGCGATATGGCATCGAATCGAGCTCAGTGGCGATCTAGCTGCATATGTCTAGTAGAATTCTCTTCGTAACTTTCTTTTGTATACGCGTCAATTTTTGATTAACTTGGTTAAAGATATACATTGCAATTTTATAGAGATGATCTTTTTGTAGGTTTGACATTGTATGAGGCTGCGACATTGACTGATTTCTTTATTAAGTACGATTTCCTGGAATAGAGCTGCTTTAATTAATGCTGCTTGCCGATTGTATGTTGTCTGAGTTAATATTATTTTTCTCGCATAAACAAATCATTATGACGTTTATTTTGTACCCTTCATACAATAAAACTACATAAGAATTCATTTGATGAAATGTTCCTTGTAGGATTAATTGTGATGGCGGCTCCAAAATCGTTTTCTTTTAAAATTATCCTTGTTTATTTACATTTAAACATGAATACAGGCTGATGAGGATGTTGAAGATGAAGATAACCTAGATGATGAATATGTTTGGCAACGACGTTTCATTAGTACATGAACGAAGATCAAATTCTTCGTCAGGTGGGTTCCAGAATAAAATTTTTTGAATCGTTTTTGAATTTTTGCCATAAATAGTTTCAAATTTCAGTAGTATGGCATTTTCGAATTATCCTTTATGTTATCCCTTGTCAATGGCTGTTGTATCGAGTACCATTTTGGAATCCCCTGTACTTCGGTTTATCCTCAGAATGCAACACTTTAATCAGTTTTGTTGCTGAACGCTTTACGTTTATGAATAGACGAAAGTCGGTCTTCCTCAAAATTAAGTCTTGGTTGGCGAGCATTACGCTCCGGTTCTAACGAGATGACATATTTTGCTGGCGTTGTAAGTTGGATTTCCCATGAGGCGGCGTTTTTAATAATGTGCCGAAATACGGTAGCGTTCATATAAGCTGGCTTTTTCATGAATTGGTGAGCTAAAATGCCGTTCTATTTAGGTAGCGCTCTAAGGTGATGTTCTAATGAGGTGGCGTTATAATAATGTCTCGACATTATGTAGCGTTCTAATGAGGTGGCCTTCAAATAAAGTTGTGTTTTAATGAAGTTGTTAGCTGTAATGCCGTTCTATTGAGATGGCATTCTAAGGTGGCATTTTAATGAGATGGCTATCTTAAGTGGCATTCTAAGGCGGTTCTTTCACGAGGTGACGTCATTAGGCTTCTCTGCATTACCTGGTGCTATTTTGTGCTAACATAGCACATTATATCAACCATTAACAATCGAATTGGACTTCATTATTGTGTCCCTTTGGGAGCGTCAGTTCTGATTCCCGAAAGCATGTCTGCATCAACAGTATGGAATGTTAGTCCCGAAGAACCATCCCAGTTAGAAGTACGCGAAGCAATCCCATCTCTTAAAGGCCGCAAAGCTGCAGGCCCCGATGATTTGCTTCCAGGATGGTTGCGATATAATTTCAGGAGCGTTGACTAAACTATAACACACTATATGGAATGAGGAAACTGTGCCACTTGATTGGAATGAGTCGACCATCATTCCCATCTACAAAAAGGCAATCGTAACTCGTGCGATAATCATCTTGATATAAGCTTGTCTCCGGCCGTATCTACGTTATTTGCTTCGTTTATCCTACGTCGTCTTAGCGCTTCACGTGAATCACATACAGGAGAAGAACAGGCCGGATTCCACGTAGGACCAGGTTGTATAGATAATATTTGTACATTAAGGCAATGTTCTCGAACAGATACATTTATATCACCGTCCTACAATAGCCGTCTTTATAGCCTTCAAGGGTGTATTTGATTCGGTGGATCGCAATGTTTTATTCCATATTTTGTCGAAAAGCGGTGTGCCCACAAAATTTGTTAATATTGTACGAGCTCTCTACACAAATACTTCTGGTCGCGTTAAGGTCTAAAACGAATTAGCGCATAACTTTACAACCAGCTGTGGTGTTCGTCAAGGTTGCCCACTTTCCCCATTTTTGTTTAATTTTCTTAATCGATGCTATTTTGGACAACTCCCAGACATTCAGGATGCTGGGGTTGAAGTTCTCCCGGGCGAGAAACTAGTCGATCTTGACTATGCGGACGATATCGTACTATTATTCGACAATCAGGATGCTGCCCAGGCCTCATTGAATAGGCGTTGATCCATCTTTCGGTATAAAATTCGAATCCTATAAATATAATATACTGTTACAGGATCACCCACCAGTCACTCCAACGTTTCGACTGCAGAATGAAGATCTAGACATAGTCGACAGGTTTACATATCTTGGGAGCTATGTCAATAACGTAGGCAATATGTCCGACGAGGTGAGAATACGAATCGCGAAAGATAGAGTAGTTTTCTCGAACCTTCGTCATTTATGGAGAAACGCGAATATTTCAATTTGCCTTAAATGTCTTGTTTACAATGCACCTGTACGCGCAGTCTTACTATACGCTAGTGAAACTTGGCCTCTTTTAGAGCTGATGATTTGAGACGCTTACAGGCATTCGATCATCGTAGTTTAAGAAATATAGCACATGTTGGTTACCAACAACGAATAACTAACGTTGACATCCGTAGACGTATTTTTGGATCTGAAAATAAGAGCTCGTCGTTAGAGAAACAAATAATGCTCCATCAACTTGGTTGGCTCGGTCACGTTTTGCGTATGCCCTCATTTCGATTGCTCAGTAGAGCTCTGTTCTCTCATCCAGCACCAAATTGGCATAAGAAACAAGGTGAGCAGATTTTGACATGACAGAAACAATTGAAGTCACTTACATCCAAATTGAGTATTATAGGACCCACTCGTCTGCCAGGATGGGTCCTCCTGCGCGTCATAGTTCTTGGTTAGAAACTCTTAGCGATATGGCATCGAATCGAGCTCAGTGGCGATCTAGCTGCATATGTCTAGTAGAATTCTCTTCGTAACTTTCTTTTGTATACGCGTCAATTTTTGATTAACTTGGTTAAAGATATACATTGCAATATTATAGAGATGATCTTTTTGTAGGTTTGACATTGTATGAGGCTGCGACATTGACTGATTTCTTTATTAAGTACGATTTCCTGGAATAGAGCTGCTTTAATTAATGCTGCTTGCCGATTGTATGTTGTCTGAGTTAATATTATTTTTCTCGCATAAACAAATCATTATGACGTTTATTTTGTACCCTTCATACAATAAAACTACATAAGAATTCATTTGATGAAATGTTCCTTGTAGGATTAATTGTGATGGCGGCTCCAAAATCGTTTTCTTTTAAAATTATCCTTGTTTAT